>CAUYLG010033079.1:0-47911 GCA_963573385.1 Cacajao melanocephalus | reverse complement strand
TCATCTTCTCCATGACCTTTATAGTTTTCTCAAACATCTTAGCTTTCTCAGAAAAAAAGAAAAGGGGAAGTGGGGTGAGCTTAGGTAGAATTCCCTCAGCCTGCTCCCAATCCCTTTCTCCTCAGATGTCTGTGCCTGTTTTCCTATCCCTGAGTCATTTGTTCTTGTCTCAGATCTGAAATCCTTCCTGTTGAAAATCTTCCCCTTGCATGGATTCCAGAAACTCAGCTACTCAAGGGTCTAGCTCCACCTCCAACTTCTCACTCTCTGCTGCTTCTCTTTCTTTGGCACATGAACAATCCAGGCTCTTTGATGGATTGTTCAACCAAAGGCCCTCTTGGCTTTCTGTCACCTTCTCCCCTTTTTTTGGACACTCAGGCTCTTTGAGAAGCAGTCTGCACTGGTGGGTCCCAAACCTGACTAATCATCAGCATTACCTGGGAAATTGTATTTAAACTATTCATTCAAGATCTCTCTCCAGACCTACTAAATCTCAGGGTAGAACCCTCCTATGTCTAGCCAGTTGTACCTCTTCAATCCATTTGGGCTGTGTCTCTGCTTTGAGTGCCCACTGGCTCTGCTGTGGCCCAGGTAAGCATGACTCCTGCTAAGGAGATTGTAGCTCTCGCTCAGTTGCCCTACATGCCTTATGTGCCTCTAGTCTCCTGTAACACATTTCCAACTGATTCTCAATTTAAATGTCATAAATTCATACATCTTGTCACATTCCTAATTTGAGTCCTTAAAGAATTTCTCTTTGCTTTCATCATAATATCCAAATTCCTTAGCATGCCAAACAGAGCTCCTATTTATGTTGCCACTCCTAACTGTGCACCCCAATCATTCACCACTCTTCCCACCCCCAAGAATACTTAATCACCTGTAATTTCTCCAGGCTCTGTACCTTCTCACTTTCCAGTTTTTACTTGTACAACGTCAAAGCTGCTTCTACTTGGAACACCGTCTCTTAACCCCACTCCTCCTTATCCTTTAAGACACAGGAATTACTCATATGCCTGTCTGCCCTTACTACCAATAGTGAGCTCCTTGAGAACAGACAAGGTATCTGATCCATTTTTGTGGCCCTCACTATATACCACAAGGTCATAATATTTAATAGATTGTTGTAGGTGCTTATTAAAAGAATGCCCAGATGAACCACTGAATGATTACATTAAAAATATTTAAAGCCAACAAGTTATTTCTGAGGGAAGAAGTGTTGGAATGTAAATTAAAATTTCAAAAGGCAACTAAAACTTAGGATATAGATTTAGTAGTGGACAGGATTTCAGAGTTCATATAATCAATTTTACAAATGCTTGCACTTTGAAAAAAAATAAAATATAAAACGTAACTCACAGCAGGGTGCAGTGGCTCACACCTGTAATCCCAGCACTTTGGGAGGCTGAAGCGGGCGGATCATCTGAGGTCAGGAGTTCAAGATCAGCCTGGCTAACATGGTAAAACCCCATTTCTACTAAAAAAATTAAAATTATCTGGGCACAGTGGTGGGTGCCTGTAATCCCAGCTACTCCAGAGGTTAAGGCAAGAGAATTGTTTGAACCCGAAAGGCGGAGGCTGCAGTGAGCCGAGATGGCACCATTGCATTCCAGCCTGGGCAACAGAGTGAGACTCTCTCAAAAAAAAAAATGTAACTCACGTTTACACATACACCTCATTAAAAACAACTGGGAGTGTATTTAACTGTTTTGTTTTGTACCCATGGCTCTCTCACCTTTCCTTTGTTTATCTTCATCTTCCCTATAAAGTCCTACAATGGCTACACAATTTTCCCTTTTTTAAAAAAAGATTTGATTTAAGTTCTGGGATACATGTGCAGAACGTGCAGGTTTGTTACACAGGTATACATGGTGATTTGCTGCACCTATCAACCTGTCATCTTGTCATCTAGATTTTAAGTCCCACATGTATTAGGTATTTGTCCTAATGCTCTCCCTTCCCTTGCCCCCCACCCCCCGACAGGCCCTGGTATGTGATGTTTCCCTCCCTGTGTCCATGTGTTCTCATTGTTCAACTTCCACTTATGAGTGAGAACATGTTGTGTTTGGTTTTCTGTTCCTCTATTAGTTTGCTGAAAATGATGGCTTCCACCTTCATCCATGTCCCTTCAGAGGACAAGAACTCATTCTTTTTTATGGCTACATAGCATTCCATGGTGTATATATGCCCCATTTTCTTTATCCAGTCTATCACTGATAGGCATTTGGGTTGGTCCCAAGTCTTTGGTATTGTAAATAGTGCTGCAATAAACATACGTGTGCGTGTGTCTTTATAGTAGAATGATTTATAATCCTTTGGGTATACACCCAGTAATAGGACGGCTGGGTCAAATGGTATTTCTGGTTCTAGATCCTTGAGAAATCATCACACTGTCTTCCACAATGGTTGAACTAATTTACACTCCCACCAACAGTATAAAAGCGCTCCTATTTCTCCACATCCTCTCCAGCATCTGTTGTTTCCTGACTTCAATAATCACCATTCTGACTGGCGTGAGATGGTATCTCATTGCAGTTTTGATTTGCATTTCTCTAATGACCAGTGATGATGACCTTTTACCATGTTTGTTGGCTGCATAAATGTTTTCTTTTGAGAAGTGTTTGTTCATATCCTTCACCCACTTTTCGATGGAGTTGTTTTTTCTTGTAAATTTGTTTAAGTTCCTTATAGATTCTAGATATTAGACCTTTGTCAGATGGGTAGATTGCAAATATTTTCTCCCATTCTGTAAGTTGCCTGTTCACTCTGATGATAGTTTCTTTTGCTGTGCAGAAACTCTTTAGTTTAATTAGATCACATCTGTCAATTCTGGCTTTTGTTGCAATTGTTTTTGGTGGTGTTTCAGTCATGAAGTTTTTGCCCATGCCTATGTCCTAAATGGTATTGCTAGGTTTTCTTCTAGGGTTTTTATGGTTTTGGGTTTTACATTTAAGTCTTTAATCCATCTTGAGTTAATTTTTGTATAAAGTGTAAGGAAGGTGTCCAGTTTCAGTTTTCTGCATATGGCTAGACAGTTTTCCCAGAACTGCTTATTAAATAGGGAATCCTTTCCACATTGCTTATTTTTGTCAGGTTTGTCAAAGAGCAGATGGTTGTTGATGTGTGGTGTTATTTCTGAGGTCTCTGTTCTGTTCCATTGGTCTATATATCTGTTTTTGTACCAGTACCATGCTGTTTTGGTTACTGGGCTAGTAAATTTTCCAATGCATCTAGTAACTCCAACTAGTAACCTCAATTCAAATGATAATATGCCTTGTCTATTTCCCTCTGTGCTAAATAGGTCAAATGTTTCACAATCCATTGTCCAGCTCTTACTTCTGGGCTGGGAGTAGGATGTTTCAACAGAGTAAAATAGTATATTTCCTCCCATCTGGGCAAGAGATTTATCATCCACCTTTTATGTTTTCACAATCATTTTTACTATTAATATCTCCATATTAATTAGAAATTATTAAATATTGAAGCAAAAATCATGTAAACAATATTATCTTTCTTCAAGGTATACAGGGATCACTTGTGTATGGTGTATGTATGCTGGATTTGCAAACACATGTGCAAAATATTAATCTATCTTGTATCAACCTTTATGCACAAGATTTGTCTTCTGGTGCAAATAGGATAGTATTGTTTTTTCCCTCCAATTCTTTTTACTGTGGTACGTCACATAACATAAAATTTATTATCTTAACTATTTTTAAGTTTACAGTTAAATAGTATTAGGTACATTCATATTATTGTACAACTGTCATCACCATCTATCTCAGAACTCCTTCATCTTGCAAAACAGAAACTCTACTCATTAAATAATAACCCTCCATTTTCCCCACCCTACAGCCCCTGGCAATCACCCTTTTACTTTCTGTCTCTATGATTTTGACTAAGTACCTCATATAAGTGGAATCATTTGTCTGTAATTGAATTATTTCACTTATCATCTTGTTCTCAATGTTCATCCATCTTGTAGCATGTGACAGAATTTCCTTCTAAGTAATATTGTTATAGTATATACCGCATTTTGCTTATTCATTCATTCATGAAAGATGCTTGTTTTTTTCCATATTTTAGTTATTTTGAATAATACTACTATGAATATGGGTGTACAAATATCTCTTCTAGACCCCCTGCTTTCATTTTTGGAGGGAATATACCCAAAAGTTATTAATAAATTGCTAGATTATATGGTAATTCTATTATTCAGTTTTTGAGAAATGGCCATATATTTCCACAATGGCTGTACCATTTTGCATTCCCAACAACAATGCACAAGTGTTCTAATTTCTCCAAATCCTTGTTAATTTTCTGTTTTTTTTTTTCAGTTGTTATCTTAATAGGTGTGAGGGGGTGACTTGTTTTTATTATTAGAATTATTTTGCCTAAATTGATTAACTGGGTAGCTTAAAGTACTTTTGTTTCTACTGATAATTTTTTGGTTTGCTTCTGAAGATTTTGCTTGTTGTTAGCAAATGATAGATAAAACATACTGCTTTCATTTCCTGAGTACTCAACTATAGTGTTTCTTTTTTCTCCCTTCAACTTTTAAGTTCCAGATCATCAGATCATCAGTGACCCTAAATTGATGACATAATCATAGGTACTTCCCAACCTTGAAATTTTGTGGGTAGAGTCAGAAAAACTAAGTATTTTTGTTTTTTAAAAAAGTCACATTTAATGACTATATATTTGATAATATTAAGAACTACTATTTATGCTTTTTAAAGCTATGTTAATGGATATTGTGATTATGTTTAAAAATGTTCTTATATTTCAGTGATATGTGCTTAGTTTGGGCTGTGTAACAAAGTACCACACACTGAGTGGTTTAAACCAGCAGTTTCCAACCTTTTTGGCACCAGTGACCGGTTTCATGGAAGACAATGTTTTCATAGATGGTGGCGGGTGAGGAGATGGTTGGGGATGAAATTGTTCCACCTCAGATCATCCCAGCATTAGATTCTCATAAGGAGTGTGAAACCTAGATCTTTTGCATGCGCAGTTCACAATAGGGTTTGTGATCTTATGAGAATCTAATGCCGCCTCTGATCTTACCACGAGGCAGAGTTCAGGTGGTAATGCTCACTTGCCCACTGCTCGCCTCAGGCTATTTGGCCATGTTCCTAACAGGCCATGGACCAGTACCAGTCCGAGGCCTAGGGTTTGGGGGTCCCTGGTTTAAACAACATATATTTATTTCTCATGGTTCCGGAGACTGGAAATACAAAATCAGACTGCCAGCATGGCTGGGTTCTGGTGAGGGCACTCTTCCTGGTTCCAGACTTTTCATTATATTATCACATGGCAGAAAAAAAGTAAAAGAGCTGTCTAGGGCTCCTTTGATAAGGGCACTAATCCAATTCATGAGAGCTCAGCCATGATCTAATCACCTCCCAAAGCTCTCATTTCCTAATATTATCACACTGGGCGTTAGGATATCAGCATAGGAATTCTGGGGAGGCACAACTATTCAGATGATAATGTATACTAAAATATTTGCAGACAAAATAATATCATGCCTTAGATATGCAGTGGAGGGTAGAGGGTGAGAAGAGGGAGGTTATAGATGAATCAAGATTGGTAATTAACTGATAATTGTGGAAACTGAGTGATAGATTCAAGGAGGTTTATTATACTGGTCTCTCTACTTCTGAACAAATTATAATTTTTTTTTGAGACGGAGTCTTGGTCTGTCACCCAGGCTGGAGTGCAGTGGCGCGATCTCAGTTGACTGCAACCTCTGCCTCCCGAGTACAAGTGATTCTCCTGCCTCAGCCTCCTGAGTAGCTGGGGCAAATTATAATTTTTAATTTTAAAGACTGTTTTTAAAAAACTGTATTTAATCTGTTTAATTATTAAGTATTTGAAAAGATCACATTGGTGAGTATATTGAGAGTTGTTTTTCACTTAATGCAGAAAAGAAAAATGTAAAATAAGACCTGTATATTATATTCAGTTATTGCTTTTCTTGTATTTTATTCTTACCATAGATGATTGATCATTCTCAAATGATATTAAGTTTGGATCATACTAGAAACAATTTTTTCCTCTTCCCTGCCTCTCCTTCCTTCTTTCCTTCCCTCTTTCTTCCTTCTCTCCTTCCCTCCCTCCCTCTTTCCCTCCCTCCTTCCTTCCTTCCTTCCTTATTCCCTCCCTCCCTCCCTCCCTCCTTCGTTCCTTCGTTCCTTCCTTCCTTCCTTCCTTCCTTCCTTCTTTCCTCCCTTCCTTCTTTCCTTCCCCAGGATAGACTTGAACTCTGGGCTTAAGCAATTCTCCTGCCTCTGCCTCCCAAGTAGCTGGGACTACTGGTGTGTACCACCATGCCTATCTAGAAACAATTTTTAATGTCTAAATATTGCATAATGAGTTGCATAAAATTGTGGCAAAAACAAACGACTCTTGAATTGATGCAAAATCCAAGCATGTCACTCTCTGGCTACAGATATAGTACAGTTCTGTACAATAGAACTTTCTGCAATGATGGAAATGTACTATATCTGCTCTGTCTAATATGGTAGCCACTAATCACATATGGCTATTGAACTGACCAGTGTAACCAAGTGGCTAGTACAACTGTTGAGTAGCTAATGCAATTGGGAAATGAACATTTAAATTTACTGATTATCATTTATATTTTTAAGCACTTTTCTTTAGGAGATTTGGCAAATTATGTTTTTCAGTTAAGATTTGCATCCCTTTGACATTTGAAAAATAAAATCACGTCCTTCAGATATTGAGCGTCCTTTATCCTCAGAACTGAAGTCAGGCAACCTTCTTACATGGTGACCTTATTGTTGATGTCATAATATGTTGCCAATGGTGAAGCACTATACTGACATTAGACTGTGTTAAACAAATGAGGCCTGGTTTCTGTTATGAAAGAAAGAGCAAATGCTCCTTAACATGTTAAGAAGATCTGGATGTGTAGGAGACGTTTCTCTTTCCTAATATTTTACACAAACAGACACACACACATACCACAGACACACATACATATACCACACACACACACACACACACACACACACACACACACAGAGTGTTTGTCTTCTTACACAATAATCACATATTAGTCAGTCAAGGGATACCCGTCATAACAGCCCTATATCAGTGACAGTCCTGCTTTTCTAAGGCTTAGAGAGTAAAAAGGAGATAACAACATAGAAAGTCCTGCTTTAGTATGGTCAAAGAACGGCCTTCCATACCCAAGGTAAAGCAAAGATTATTTTAATAACTTATGAGTTAGTCCAAGTTCAAATATGAATTCCCTAAAGCAAAATGGCTACTGATTTGCTCACACTTGTTGCCAAACAAAGAAAAATGAAAATGCTAAATAAAAATATTGTTAGGACTGAGATGCAGCTTATCAGAATTCAGATCTTTTCCAAGTGTTTACTGGTGATGCCATCACATATAACCATATGTATTATACACAGCTGATAGGAAAGCTTAAACTTAGGAAATTCATTTAAATTTCTAAGCTAACTCTCTGGTACTTCCTTTCTTTCTCCTGTTCCTTCCTCTTTCTATCTTTTATCTTTATTATATAGATACCATATTAGTCTGCTATATTTAAGTAAACAGGGAATGTCAGTTTTCTGTATCAACTTGGCTAGATTATAGCCCCAGTTATTCAAACACTGACATAGGCATTGTGGTGATTTAATAGATGTAATTAAAGTCTTTAATCAGTTGACTTTAAGTAAAGAAGATTATCCTCAATAATCTGGGAGGGTCTGATTAAGTCAGTTAAATGTACTTAAGAGCAGAACTGAGGATTCCCTGAGGAAGAAGAAATTCTGCCTGTAGACAGCAGCTTCAGCTCCAACCCTAGAGTTCCAGGGTCTGCCCGGTGGATTCTGGATTTGCCAGACTAGCCCACACAACTGTGTAAGCCAATTCCTTGCAATAAATCTCTTAGGATATGTCTTCTACTGACTCTGTTTCTCTAGTTGAATCCTGACTGATAAAAAGTTTTATTTCGGATTCTTCCAACATACTGGAGGAGAATAAAGAGAGGGAAAAGAAGTAGATATTTGATTGTAAAATTGCTCACTTAGATATCTTCTCTAAAATTATAGAGCTGAACAGATGACAGGAATCTCAGAACCAGTTAAATAAGAAACACTATGTGAAGGTAAACTGACATTCAACCCTACAAACGGATTAAAAGATACATACACATGATACAAGATAAAGAGATAAAACTGGAGTCATTGTGCTAATTTTCATTGATAAGTGAAAAGCAATAGTTTCTTATATTTTCTAAAGTGTACTTTAAACTTCAATGTCCAGAAAATTTTCATTAGAGAAATTTTCAGATAATGTAATTTTATCTCTTTCTAGTCATTCTACAGGTAAATATACAAAAACCATACATATTCCAAATGCAGTTAATTACTAAGATCTGTGATCACAGCAATAATCATCAATAGCTACTTTGAGTAGTTCTATGTAGTAGAGGAAGTGATAAAAAACTAAAAATCAATAGTAGTAAGGAAAATTTGGAACATTTGCCTACCTGTGATTTAGGCCTGTGTAGATGGCTTTCTGTAGGCAATGGCATGTCTTACTGCTCTTTAACTGGTGGGAATCCCAACAAAAAATCCTGGCATTTGGGTGTGCCGCTCAATATATCTGACAATATAAGAAAGAGGATGATGAATGTTAAGTTGCTAGCTCACCTCTGGAGGGAATGGCCCTGCTTCTGGGAAAGTGGGAGGGGTTCCCAATGGGAAGCATGTCCCAGGCAAAGACGTCCGCATGACCTCTATATAGCATCACCCTATAGAATAACATCAAAGTCATTCTTAGTAGAAAGGCTTACAGATACATTACATCCACATGAGAAAATGCTAACAATGTAGAGTACTGAGGGTTATTCTGAAGATGAAACATCAACCGTGTAAAATGATAGTTGTAACTATTTAACACAATTTTGATAACACTGCTCTATCACTATATATCTTGGTACTTGTCTTAGTTGGGTTCTCCAGGATACAGATGCTGATATAAAGTTTTAAGTGCAAGAGATTCATTCGGGAGCAACATCTGTGAAAAGAAAAAGGATTGGTCGGGGGAGCTGTCACAACATGCTGCAGAGCTGGAAAAGTCTCTGCCAGCTTCACAGGGAGCTCTGAAGCAAAGTTTGTCCCTTAAAGGGCCAAACAATGTCTTGCAAAAACAGCCAGAGCCTTGTACAACTGCCTTGCTCAGTCAGTGGCTGGGTGCCACCCTGAAAATAGCACCTTCTCAGGTTGAAAGCTGAGGGAGCCTCTGACAAAGCTACCAAATGGAAGTTGTCTGCCAGCCACATTCCTTCCAGCTGGGCAGAGTGTGCTTTCTTGAAAGGGGATCTGGGCAGCTTATCTCCATGTCTGCCCCAGTACTGCAGAGCAGCACTAGTAAAATTTTTGTTACTGTGTGTTTGGAGACGAAAGTTGATCAGGCCAGAATGAGAGGTGTTAGTGAAGCGCACTAAAATTCTACAGTTCTACTTGAGGTAGTTTATAGTGCGGCACCACCACAAATTCCTTAGATAACTAGAGTTGTCACCATAATACCAGGGATTGAAAATATTATTGGATGTTGCCCAAGGTCTGTAAAATGGTAAAGAATATTGTTATTCCTATTGCATCCCAAGTAAGTTTCTCCTAGTGGGAAAACTCAGTGACTCTGCTTGTAATGGTTCATTATAGGTCACATGGGCTTAGCTGTAAAGTGAGCAAAAGAAGCTCAGAATGGCTCTTTTGGGGATGGCGAATAAAAACCATTATTTTACATAGATCAGGAAGGTGGGAATTAAGGAAGTTAGATTGGCTCTTTGTGATACATCACTATCTTTTTACGTCTTCTGCAGGTTTCACCATAGTGGTGGCCAGGAAGAGGAAAGAGACAAGCACTCTTTTCCTCTTTTCTTTATTAGGGTACATTATGCTTAATATAAGCTTAATATAGTGCTTAATATGGTGGAGGCTCTGATGTCTGTCACCACCCACTAGTGATCTGGCATTAGACTAGTTGATGAAACTCTTCGTGCTTTATTTTCCTTCATCATCTGTTAACCTAGGAGTGCAATTTTGCCTATATCATGAAGTTACGATGAGGATAAAATAATAGAAGCATAGTACTGGCTTAGAAAGGGCTCTATACTAGTAAGCTGTTGTTCTACTTCTCTTTCCCCTCTTTCTCTTCCTCATTAAAAATATTATTTCCTGCTGAAATTGTTACTCCACTAGATTAGCAAAACTTTCAGAGAATCTGGGAGGAGGGTAAAACAGAATCTGTTACTCTATCAGGATTCAAGATGTCTGCTTTTGGTCAGTCTTTGACTTTTACTGTTATGTTTTCACTGCTGAGTTGGGTGTAAGAAATTGTCTCTGCTCTGAGCAGCTGTCTATTTGAGAAACAAATGAATACATAAATGATTAATGAAAACACATATGCATATAAAATTCAGTGCTAAATAATTCTTATAGATTGTAAGTGATATAGGGATCTAATTCCATTTTGCTGACACTGGCTGTTGTTTTGGTCATCGAAAGGCAATACCATTCGGAGTGAAATTGTGAGAATGAGCGCTTATACCAGTAATATCAATAAAATGGCATATGTTTATTGGCTTAGAAACTAAAATACATTAAGATGAAAACAAGGCAAGTTTAAAAATATTTAAGTATGAGATATTATTGCCTCTTATTTTCAGCTCAGTAATGCTCTCTATTATTAGACATGTCAAAATGGCACAAATAGGAAGAATTGATGAAGATTTTAAAAAGAACTATGAGGAAGGCTTACATTTTTAGCTGCCAATCTATCAAAGAGTTTCTGTCTTTATCGTATTTTGCTATTTTAACCAGCGGACTAGGCTCACCCAGTGGCAGTCTTCATTCCAAGGATCTCCTCTGGACATTCATGAAGGAAATAAATGGGGCTCCCGATCCCCTTCCTTCCCTTCGGAGGCTCCACTGTAAGATCATTTAGGGAAAAAGGGGTGTTATCTTAAAAACATAGCCGGGCCACATCAAGCAACATCATAGTTTTTAGGGTATAGAAAGTTGGCCTTTGAGTTAAAAGGTACTTTTTGCTGCCCTGTCATACTCTTCTACTTACTAGAGAAATATGCTTTATGCCCTGTGTGAGAAACACACATAGTAGGTCACGCGTGGTTAACCAGACTATGAGATACTATTAACAAAGCTCCCAAGTGATTCCTTGCTGTTAAATCCATTAGAATTATTACCACAAAATAATCCTATTTGATTTCACTACTTTCTTCTAAAGTCCTTCAAAGTAACCTAGAACTCTAGAGGCCTCTGAGAGTTGTCTGGAGGCCTCTTTCTTTGAGAGTTGTCTGGTGAGTCCACTGGATTCCTAAATCTCTTATTACCAAAAAGTGGAAAAAAAAAAGTTTAAAAAGTAACCAAACAGCCGGTGCCTGTAATCTTAGCTACTCCAGAGGCTGAGGCAGGTGAATAGCTTGAGCGGAGGAGTTCGAGGCTGCAGTGAGCCACGATGGCAACTGTGAACACCCACTGCACTGGAGTCTGGGCAACACAGTGATACCCCATTTCTAAAAAAACAACAAACAAAAACAAAAATTATCCCACAGAGGAATTTCAGGGCAATAGAAACAGTCTGTAGGATACTATCATGATGAATACCTGTCATTACACATTTGTCCTAACTCAAGGAATATACAAAACCCTGAGTGAACCCTGAGGTGGACTATGGACTTTGAGTGATGATGACGTCTCAATGTGGGTTCATATTGTAATACATGTACTACTTTAGTGGAGGATGTTGATAATGGGGGTGCGGGGTTTATGCTTGTGTAGGAGCAAAGTCTATATGGGATATCTCTGTAACTTCTCAATTTTGCTGTAAACTAGAATTGCTCTATATTAAAAATAGTCTTTAAAAAAATCCCTCATCTCACGAATGATTTTGAATGATCGTTTTAGGAATGTCCTAGAGATGAATCTCCTCGCCACGTCCTAGGCTGGGTGAGTAATACAAGAAGTGTCGGGTACCCGGGTGACCTGTCCCCAGGTGTTCTAGGAACGCGTCCCATCCCTGTCAGCTTCTGTCTCTCTGTGGTGAGAAGGCGCACTGGCTCATGGCTGCGCGAAACTCGCGCACACCAAAAAGACCAATCAAGGACGGGTCATTCCCCCCTCCCACGCGCCTTTTGCGACCGCCTACTCGACAGGTTGACAATCTAGACCGCTCCCCCGGACTTGCCTTACTTTTCCATCTCCACCCACCCAGCTACACCCTCCCACTGGCAGCGCGGATGGGACGCCGGCGGAGCCAGCGAGTCTGCGCGAGCTGTCCGAGCATGCTCAATAGCGCGCGCGGCGTTCCGGAGCTCCTTCGCGGAACCGCGACCGACGCGGAGGTCTCCGCGGCCGCTGCCGAAGCCGCAGGAAGTGAAGCGCTTCCGCCTGAAGACCGCGGCGGCAGGAACAGAGGCGGAAGGGGTCCTGCGGCGACGACGTTGTCGGCGGGGGTGGCCGAGAGAGCTGAGCACGGAGGGGACTCGCCCGCTCGGAAGCCGGATCCCGAGCCGGGCAGGATGGATCACCACCAGCCGGGGACTGGGCGCTACCAGGTGGTGAGTTCCCGGCCTCCTGTGCCTTCCGGGACTACTTCCCGCCGCGGCGTCCCGAGAGTCCCTTTCCTCAGGTTATTCCCGGAGGAAACGCTCTGGCTGGTTTTTTTTTTTTTTTTTTTTTTTAATTTTCTGGCTGGAGCTACTTCACTCGCCTCTCTTGCGCACCCCTGCCTAGGACTCCTTCGAGACCCTCCCTCTCGCCCCAAGTCTCCTCCTAGCTCCTCACCCGCACCCTTAGCCCCTTGTGAGACACCCTTCCCCCTCACACCTTACAACTTATATCTGTTTTAATTTCTCACTTTATCATTTTCTTATTCTCTGACTCAGTCACTCCTGAGACATTCTAGTCGATTGTCTGCTGGAAATGGGGCTGACTTCAAATACCTGCGCGGAAGGTGATCGCTGTCCTAAATGGGGTGGGTGGGTGAGTAGGTGGAGGTGTAAGTACTGCGCAGGGTGGGATGTGACTTTGGCAGAAATGTAGGTTAGGAATTGTGGAACCATAGGGAAAGACTAGCCGTAATGCTGATCCTGTTTCTTGCTCGTTAACCTTGTCATGTTGTCCTTTTCCATTATGTTAGTATTAAAAATGACTATTTTTTTTTTTTTTGTAATCGCCCCCCACCCTCCTGTTTTGGCTAGAGGGGAAACAGAGGTAGGTTTTAGTAGAACAAATTATAATCTTGTTTGAAAAATTATTTTTAGTTAAATATAAGGTTTTCCAGCTTAACTGTATAAACTTGGGTAACTGTATGTTGAAAAAAGTGAAATGTGTTCCTCTATATTTTCTGTGTCAAATTTTAAATATGTTTTTCTTTATGTATTGTGGTGGTGACGTCGGAGATTACTGTTGTAAACCTTACTTAAAAATGGAATGAGCAATAGTTGACTGTGTGGTTGCAGCTAGGTAGCATGTCATTCCACAAACTTTCAGCCCATTTACTGAGGGAACAGGAGAAATTCAATACATTAGCACTGGTGGTGCAGTTTATGGTTTATAACATTTTACAGATTTAGGTATATTAGTTCTAAGTTTCAACTTTCAAATCTGTTTGCACATGTAAGATTTAATTGTAAGTCAAGACTTTCTATTAATAAGTACATTTCGGCAAATATAAAGGACACTGTAAGATGAGATTCCAATGTATGTCATTTTGCGTTTTTTCTAACATAAAAGCTTATGAGGCTTCCATTTTCAACTGGTTTGCATTCTTTGCAACCTCCGAAAGGTCCCTATTCTGAATTCTTTGAAAATTTATCAGCTTTTCTCAAAACAACTTGGGAAATACTGTTTCTCCCAGTGTGGAAAGCATTTTTCGGGTTGTCAGTGTACACCCTTTTGATTTCAAAGGCATTTGTAGGCTTGGGAATGTTAGCAAAAATAAAATGATGTAGATAAATATTGAGTAATATTAGCAGTGGAACTTTTCATTTTTCTAATCTTTCTATTAGATTCGAAACATCAACCATACTCTCCTACACAAGTCACTACTCAAAACACTGTTTATTTATGTAGCTCTCTGTTTTAAGATATTTGTTTTTCTTGCAACTCCTTTAAAAATAAATGGACATATTTTATTGCTGCTCCTTTCCTTGTTGTTTTCTTCCAAACTGATGATGTGTCCTACATAGACTCTGAATGTTCCTTGAGAACAGAGGACAAAAATCAGTTCAAAAGATAATGCCTCCCAGTCCCTCTAAAGATAATACTTTAAGTAGGTAGGACATGGATTTGTTTTCTTTGTAATGCAAAAGTGTTAGAGTTACAAAAATTACATAGTCATTTAATCTGTCTAGTATAACTACTCTTGGTTTTGTGTATAATGGCCTGATTAATAACATCTAAGTATGTATTAGAGAAGCAGCTGAACTGACGTTTTCGGTAGGCTTTTTAAACTAGGGATCAACCCAGCTCTAGCTTATATGATGAACACAACCATTTTGTTGTTACTTTTAGCTCAGTTTTTCGGAAAACTCTGGAATGATTAGTAAACTGAAGCAATAAACAACTTGAGTTGTTTAATGTTAAGGGATGACTGAATCAGGAGATAGGCAAGTATATTTAGGGGTGAGATGGTATGCAGTGTTAACTTTTCACTTATATAAAGAGTTTAAATGCGGCTTTTCTTACTGGAAAGCTAGCAGTGATGCCCAGGGTCATCAGAATGACCTACTACCATTAGCCAATATATAGCCTTTATCTAGAAACTGCTTTTTCTGTGATCTTTCCTTTGATTGTTAAAAAGGCCCAACATTTATTAAGTAAAGCAGTAGATAACAGTTTAGAGCTATAAAAATTCTTGGTTGTTACCTGTCTAATTTCAGAAAAAGCCAGGTATAATATGTAATTTTATTGTGTTATGTGAAATTCAGTTTTATTAGTAAATGAGCAGTGTTGCCAACTGTGATGAAGTTGACTTGGCTTGCAGCTGCTAGACCACTTTCTAACTTTTATGTTCTCATTTTATTTTATTATTTACTTATTTTTTGAGACTGAGTCTCTGTTGCTCAGCCTAGAGTGCAGTGACGTGATCTCAGCTCGCTGCAACATCCACCTCCTGGGTTCAAGCAATTCTCCTGCCTCAGCCTCTTGAGTAGCTGGGACTACAGTTGTGCTCCACCACGCCTGGCTAATTTTTGTATTTTTAGTAGAGATGGGGTTTGACCATGTTGGCTAGGCTGGTCTCGAACTCTTGACCTTAAATGATCTGTCCCTCTGCCTCTTAAAGTGCTGGGATTACAGGCATGAACCATGGAGCCCAGCTGAAATTCTCTATTTTATGGGCCATATTTAAGGATTATGGGCTGGGCAAGGGGCCTCACGCCTGTAATCCCAGCACTTTGGGAGACCAAAGTGGGTGGATCTCAGGATGTCAGGAGATCGAGACCAGCCCGGCCGACATGATAAAACCCCATCTCTACTAAAAATACAACAATTAGCTGGGCATGGTGGCGGGTGCCTGTATTCCCAGCTACTCGGGAGGCTGAGGCAGGAGAATTGCTTGAACGAGGGAGTTGGGGGTTGCAGTGAACTGAGATTGTGCCACTGCACTCCAGCCTGGTGACAGAGCAAGACTCTGTCTCAAAATAAAAAGGACTATGTACCTGTACCAAGCTGACTTCTAAGATTGTACCTGTACCAAGCTAACTACTTATTCAGTGTACAAATTAAATTGGCAGTGTTGATAGTAGCAGTAATTTCCTGAACTATATTTCAGAATGATGATAATAAGTGTAACTGAAAGATTTATAAGACATTAGCATATTAGAACATATATTAGCTTATTAAAACAATGAACAATTCTGGAGTAAAGAAAGTGATTTGGATTTGTTTAACCTAGCTCTTCCTAATCTTTGTTTTGTTTTGTTCTTTGTTTTTAAAATTTTAAGATTATGTTAACATTTCCAAAATATTAATTTTCTATGGAACATAATTTGAAGTATTTATTCTGCAAAGATCTGAGTTATTTGCTCTTGTATCTGGGGAGTTACAGTTGCCCTTGATAAATCAGCTGGGAAAGAGGCTTGACTATTAATGGGTAAAAATCCCACAGGTTTTAAAACCATCTGGGCTTATATATTAGATTGTGCTGTTTGCAGTTTGTGAGACCTTGGCTTACTTTACATCTTGAAGCCTCAGTTTCTTCATATTAGTACCTGCCTGACTAGGATTATTATGAGAAATAATATATGTAAAACATATAAAGACTGATACATGATAAATAAGTACCCTTTTTGCAAGTTAATAAGTTAGTGTGTTAATGTTTCATGGTTGCTGGCAGAAAAGAGGAGACCTCCAGGTCAGAGACAGATCATTACTCATGGCACAGCAAGCAGCATGAACATCAGCATATTTGTGTAGGTTTTCCTAGCTACCAAATTCCACAAAGGGGCTGGGTGTCCATATGGATGTGTGCAGTGGGTTTTCATCACAGCTGAGGAACTCAGAAACTCAGAACCAAGGGTACAGCTTTTTTTTTTTTTAAAAGCAAGCAGCAAATACCTTTTTTTTTTTTTTTTCTGAGACGGAGTCTCACTCTGTAGCCCAGGCTGGAGTGCAGTGGTGGTGATTTGGGCTCACTGCCACCTCTGCCTCCCGGGTCCCGGTTCAAGCAATTCTCCTGCCTCAGCCTCTGGAGTAGCTGGGATTACAGGAACATGCCACCATGCCCAGCTAATTTTTGTGTTTGTAGTAGAGAC
Source organism: Cacajao melanocephalus (assembly GCA_963573385.1). Taxonomy (NCBI): domain Eukaryota; kingdom Metazoa; phylum Chordata; class Mammalia; order Primates; family Pitheciidae; genus Cacajao; species Cacajao melanocephalus. Next base: position 31,083 of record CAUYLG010033079.1, on the reverse strand, counting down.
AGGGTTTCACCATGTTGACCAGGCTGGTCTTGAACTCTTGACCTCGTGATCCTCCCACCTTGGCCTCCCAAAGTGCTGGGATTAGAGGCGTGAGCCACTGTGCCCAGCCACAAGCAAGCAAGTATCTTAGCAGATAACAAACAAGCTAGTTCACCTCCTCCTAGGATGGCAGTTACACACTGTGGTTGCCCGATCTTTGTTGCCTATGTAACTTCTTAGAAGAAACAGCTCATATCAGGAAATAGAAAGCTTTACAAACTGGCACACTCAGCAAGAATGTGCAGAGACATTCAGGCCCATGGCTGACTGCCTCATCCAGTAGTACATGTTCTGGATGAGATAATGTATAATGAGTTTTAGGTATAGTCATTTCATTTTCCATTGGAAAGAAGCCTTGCAGCCTCTTACCTTTCCTTACTCTCTAATCACCTTTTCTTGTCAGCCTGATTCCTTTGATCGTCTCTTGTTTGTTTCTTTTGAATTTATCAATGTACTTTATCTGGTTTATATTCTTACCACACCTCTTTCACATAATCAAGGTTACCCAACTGCATAATCTAATAGATATTTTTCAGTTCTCTTGTTGCTTTCTTTGTTATATTGACAGTATGAAAGTTCTTTTTGAAATTCCGTCTTTATTTTAGATACTATTAATACGAACTTTTCTACTTCTCATGACTTTTTCTGACTTTTCTTGTCTTAGTGAACTCTTTTTGTACTTAATCCATTCTCCCTAAATGTTGATACTTTATCTGGCATGGAGTATTGTAATAGTCTATTATTTTCTTCCTCATTTGACCATCCTTCAGGAATTATTTGTACTATGTGAATTATATTTGTAGAATACAGGTTGAGTATTCCTAATCCCAAAACCCAAAATCTGAAATGCCCCCAAGTCTGAAATTTTTTGAATATTACAAGGATATCAAAAGTGGAAAATTCCACATGTATGTATTCAACACAAACTTTGTTTCATGCTTTTACAGTTACATTCATCTTTGGGTCCCATTCCCAAGATACTTCATTATGTATGTGCAATATTCCAAAATCCAAAAAAAATCTGAAAACCAAAACACTTCTGGTCCCAAGCATTTTGGATTAGAGATACTCAACCTGTATAAATTTGATTTTTGTTCTTTTGATCAAAAACCTTCATTGGCCCCTTACTGAATTCACCTCCAACATTTAATAACATTTAATATTAAAACTTTCAAATATATAAAAACATTGAAAGAATTGTACAGTTAACTTCCATAAAAATTGTAGGCTGTACAGTTGTTAACAGTTTATTATATTTGTGTTGTTGTGTATGTGTCCATCTATTTTTTGATTCTTTCAAAGTAAGTTGCAGCTATCTGTGTACTTCCATGCAAGCCACGTCTTTATCATTTGCTTACATTTTAATATTTGTTTATGGTTCTTTTTCTTTGGGGTAAAATCAACATATATTGAAATGTACAAATATGGCCTGGTGGATGAACTTTGGCAAATTCATATACCCATTAACCCAAACCACCTTTGACATGTAGAGCAGAGATCAGCAAACTGTGGTCCAACTCCTGGTTTTGTATATTTGTTGGCACACAGCCATGCCCATTCATTTACAGTGGTAGGGTTGAGGACATTCATGTACTGCATAATGACTTCTCATTCAATGAAGGACCTCATATACTGGGATCCCATAAGATATGTTTAGATAAATACAGCTGTGTTACAGTTGCCTACAATATTTAATACAATAAAGTGCTGTACGGGTTGGAAGTCTGGGAGCAATAGGCTAGACCATATGGCCTAGTATGTAGTAGGCTATATATACCATCTAGATTTGTGTAAGTACACTTTCTGATGTTAGCACAATGATGAAGTTGCTTAACAAAGAATTTCTAAGAATGCATCTTCATCATTAACTGACATGTGACTGTATTTGAGGCAGAGCCCACAAAGCCTGAAATATTTCCTATACCCATAGACTGGTTTAACAGTATACTGGGTGAACTAAGAAAAATAGCATTCTTGCTTATTAACAGTCTATGGTCCTAAGAAAAATAACATTCTTGTTTAATAATAATAATTTATTTTTCGTGGTTTTGGAGGCTGGGACATTCCAAGGTGTGGGCCAATTTTGTTCCCCGGTAAGGGCTGTTTTCCTGGCTTATAGATGGCCACTTTATGTCTTCACATGGTGGAGAGACAGTTCTGGTGTCTCTTCCCTTATAAAGACTGTCATACCATCATAGGAACCCCACCCTCATGACCTCATCTAAACCTAATTACCTCCCAAAGGCTCTAACTTCAAATGGCATCACTCTGGGGATTAGGGTTTCAACACAGAAACATTCAGTTTGTACCACTGCCCTTTACAGATACATTTTACTGACCTGATACAGAACATTACCATCACCCTAGAAAGTTCCCTTATTATGTTTACTAGATCAATTCCTACCCCCCCAGGTCTGATTTTTTTCACTTCAAATTACCTAGTTTGGCCTATTCTAGAACCATACAGCATATATTCTACAAAACTTCTTTCAGCATTAAGTTTTTTAGATTGATCTGTGTTTTTGTGTGTATCAGTAGCTCATCCCTTTTTATTGTTGAATAGTTTCCATCGTATAAATCGTATGAATACATTGTAGTTTGTCTGTTGCTGTTGATGGATATTTGGGTTGTTTCTAGTTTTGCTGTTACGAGTAAAGCTGTTATATTCTTGTACAAATCTTTTTGTAAAGCTGTCATGAATATTCTTGTACATATCTTTTTGTGGACATATGTTTTTATTTTCCATGGGTGGAATTACTAAGTAATAGGGTAGGTGTATATTTAAATTTTAAGAAACCACCAGCCTTTTTTCCAAAGTAGTTATACCATTTTACACTTCCACCATCAATGTATGAAAGTTTTGGTTGCTCCACACACTTGCAACATTATGCTGCTGTCAAGTCTTTAATTTTAACATTCTGGTGGGTTTATTAAATTTTTGAAGTTTAAAATTCCTCTTCTTAGCATACAGGTTTTTTTGAATGGGCCTTCCCTACCTGTATAGTGACATATTTCAGCAATCTGTCGTCTTAATTTTTGTACACTGATTTCTCATCTGAAGTTCTGCACTCTCCCTGGTTTGTTTGCCTTATAAAATCCTGTTCTCAAAAACTTCTTCGAATCTATAATTGAAAGAGGGTGGTAGAGAGAGTTTCTTACCTCTGTCATCAACATCAAGGCAGAAGAAAGTTAGGATAACTTGTTATACTGAATTATGTGTTTGTGTGTCTTTCTAACCTTCTAGACTACTGCTTTTTCTCAAAGGTGTATCAGAGTTCTATGAATGTCTGATGTTTAATTCAGCTTAAAAATGGGTCTTTACATGTTGAGAAAACTAATTGAGGAAATTTACACTCAAATATGTTGTATACTAAGTAATATACCAAGTTGTATACCAATACTCAGATGTGTTATATACCAAGTTGTTGTGTATAACTTGAAGACTAGTATTATGTTAATTTGGGTTGCCAGTATAAATTGATTTTAAACATACCCCAGATTAAAGTTTCTCTTGCTATTTTTGTGCATGCCATGATATTAACTATAAATATATTATTATTTGGTTGAGTGTAGCTCATTTAAAAAAATTATACAAATGAGTACACACCGGAATGGTGCTGAATCAAATGCTAGCCTTTGCTTAGGCACATTTGAGCAGTACATGATCTAGTACTGGAGTAATATACGTGTAGTGGCAAATAAATGCATCGGAATTGTATCATGAAAATGCCATATTATAATTTATAGCTTATTTTTATGCTTTTGAATGCCCTTTGTTAGATTTATGCTAAAGATAAGATATGGGAGCAGTTTTCAGATATTATTGATTATGAAACAAAGATTTTATAACTCATTTATCTGATGTATAATAGCTTATAAGTACTTCTGTCTGCTTCGGTTTTATTCTGTTTTAGGTGTTGGTGAATAGTTAAGTTTTTGTCTTGTGGCTTATGCTTTAGTGGAGGGTGTACAGGTAGATAAGTAAGCCTAACTTTAGATAGTAATAAATTCTTTGAAGAAAACAAAGCAAGTTGATGGAATAAATAATAATTCTATCAATTATGAAATAGCAATAACAGAACAGTAATTACTTACATTATGTTAATAAAATGCTGCTAAATGCTTTATACATATTAGCACACTTAATCCTTCCACTTCTATGAAGTAGATAATGTCATTATCCTCATTTTGCAGATGAGAAACATGAGACACAAACAAGTTAAATAATAGGCCCAGCTGTAATGGAGCTGGTATTCAGACTTGGGTGTTTTAGTTGTATATTGCTGTATAACAAACATCTCTAAATAGAAACATTTTATTTTCTTTTAAGATTCCATGGGTTGAGTGTGATCGGGAGCTGTTGGTTCTACTCCACATAGTATTAGCTGGGGCTAGAGCCGCTTTGGGGCTTGCTTGGGTTGGAATTTCCAAGATGGCCCACTCACTTGGCTGCACTTGATGTTGTCTGTTGTCTGGGATCTCAGCTGGGACTGTTGACTTTAGCATCTCAGTTCTCCTCTGTGTGCCCTCTTGATGTGACCTTGGCTTCTCACTGCATAGAATGAAGAAGGAAGCTGCCATTCTGAAGGCCTGGGCTTGGAAATTCGTAATGTCATTTTTGCAGTATCCTATTGGTCAGAGCAGTTGCAAGACCTCCCAAATTCAAAGGGAGAAGAAGTAAATTCCATCTGCCATTTGGGGAGAAGCATGCACATACATGGAAGGAAGAAAGTGATAGCGGTCATCTTTGAAGACGATGTACCACACCAGTCAATTTGACCCCTTAGTAGATAGGGATCAGCTTAGTCAGGGAACTTCATCCACTGTGAAGTTGCGACAATCAGGCAGAATTGATTGAAATGTGAAAATCTAGTTCTAGTTGATGAGTATTGTAAATATGATAATAACCTGTAGTGGAAATGAGTTTGTTGGTTTAAGATATAGGAGGAAAGCTGTATGGCTGCAGCAAAGTTAAGGGGATAGCCAGATTGGAATGTGGCAAAACAGAAACAAATTTTATGCTGGATTTGATAGAAGAATGGAAATCTCATTTATAACTCTAGTTTATGATTATTTCATTAAAGCAGTTGGGTCCAGCTACTTGATTTGCAAGGACTAATGCCAAATGGAAATATGGGGCTCTGACCTGTGATGAGGAGGTCAGTCTCCCCTTTCTGCAGACCTTGTCTTTGTACAGGTCTATGGACTCCCAAGCAAATATGTAGTCTCCATGCCAGGACATGCTCATTACCTACATCAGTGATAGGCGTGTGCCAGGGTGATTCTAGCCTGGGATGGGGATGGCTGTCACCTTGCCTTTCCCCCAGTTGTGGGGTGATGTAGACCAGGGGTTAGTAAACTCTTTCTGTAAAGGGCCAGGTAATGTTTTAGACTTTACAGGCCATGTGATCTCTGTCACAACTACTCAGATCTGCCATTGTGGTGCAGTAGTACCATACCAAATATGAAAATGAACAGATGTGGCTGTGTTCCAGAAAACTATTTGCAAAAACAGTGTGCTGGATTTGGCCTGGTTCCTGTAGTTTGCCCACCCTAATGTAGATGTTATAGAAATGTACCTCCTATAGGCCTGAAGCTTGGCATGTTGAAGGCTGCTTCTGAGAAATTGATTTTTTGTTTCACCCAGTCTCTAAATAAATTCCTAACAACGTGGTGAGGTTGTTTTGCATCCCTCACTTGCACCTGGTAATCAAGCAAGCACCTAGTCTGTCCTTAGAATTGGGATGGATGTGAGTGGATAGTAGAAGAGAATATAATACTCCTTGTGAGAATGGCAAAGACAGGTTATTCAAATATGGTGGAATCTTCATTCTGTTAGTGTGATCACCTCATTGAGGTCATTCTTGACTACCTTATTTAAAATCACTATATCCCATTCACAGTACTCCTTATCGCTCTTTCTTGTTTGTTTTTATCCAGAGTACTTAACCACCGTCTGATATTCCAAATATTTGCTTATTTATATCTCGCCTCCTTTCTTCATCCCTGAATTTAAGCCTCATGATGGTAGAGAGAGCTTTGTCTGTTTTGCTTGCTACCCTATATATCTTTCCGTACCTGGCATGTGGTAGAACTTTGAGTATTTGATAAAGATGAATGAATGGTGCTAGTTCAAGGCCAATTTTATAGACATAAAACCTTGCCTATGTTACTTTATTCCTTTTTATATTGTTCTATCACTGCTACTGAGACCTGGGCTCTTTAAGGTGTGGGTGATGGTGGTGGTTGTTTTTTTGCATTCTCTTCCAGCTTAAAATATATTGCTTAGTCTTCCTCTGTCTCTCTTTCTCTGGATGGTGTCCTTTAGAGTTGTTCAGTAAGTAGGCAATGAAGTCATACGCAGTGGACCTGCTTATCAGCGTCATAAACTGTGGACTTGTGAATACTGGTTTGATTTTCCTAATCTTTTTTATATTGATTATTTAGCAACTGTTTTCTTATTATTTTCTTAATATCTGACCTACATTCTAAAACATTTCTCAATTGTGTATGTATTGACAATGTATTATTTTAGGATTTTGTATGTGTTCTACATATATGTAGGCTTGACGAGTTTAAATAACTATGGAATGGTATGGAATCTTCTGCTGATGTTTAGTCATTGTAAATTTCCTAACAATATCATTGTAATTAAGGCTATGCGATTGTAAGTCATTGTATGTCTTTGTTTTCAGGCCATGTTGTTATGGTTTCTTTCAGATGTTTGATCACTTAGCTGGAATTAGGGTGTGGGTAAAATTCTTGTTAAAGACATGCCAAATGCAAGTTGGGAAATGCTGCAGTAGTCTAAGATTTACTATCAGATTATTTCAGGGTTTTGACTTGCTTGCTTTTAAGATTTGTTTGAACATGTACAGTTTAATATTTTAAAAGTTCAGGAATGTGCTATTGTTTAGTCTATGATATTTCTCCAGAATTACTCATAACATTATGTAAAGAAATTGTGCTGTTTGGACAGAGGCTTTGAGAATAAGGAAGTGAACTGGAGCTCATTGTGTAAAAGAATCTTAATGTGATGGTATTAACCCCTTTACTAATTTTGGCAGTCTTAGGACGTATAGCCTGTTGGATATTGGACTGAGGAAATCCAGTAGTGTAGTGATATCTTTTTCTTTCTTTACAAGTACTCAAAGTGACAGCTTTTATAGAACATTTGTTCTCCTTGGGAGAGCTTTCATGTGTATCAGATGACTTTTTATGTGATTTCTCTCAAAAGGGAAGAGTCTTGAAATAACACTTGAGACTATTTTTTTTCCGAGGCAGAGTCTCACTGTGTCACCCAGGCTGCAGTGCAGTCTGGTGCAATCACAGCACTGCAGGCCCAACCTTCTGGGTTCACCCGGTCTTCCCACCTCAATCTCCGAAGTCGCTGAGACTGTAGGCGTGCATCACCATGCTTAGCTAATTTTTTTGTTTTTTAGAGACAGAGTCTTACTGTGTTGCCCAGTCTGTTTTCAAGCCATTTTCCTGCCTTGGCCTCTCAAAGTGCTGGGATTACAGGTGTGAGCCACTGTTCCCGGCCACACTTAATATCTTGCTTTGTGGCTTTTAAATATATCTTTTCCCGTTTTTTTCTTTTCTCCCTCCTTTTTCCAGGCCTAATTTCTATTCTGTGTTCAGATCTATATTTAGATGTTATTTTCTTCAGAAAACCTTTCCTTCCCTTTTGCCTCCCCACCTCTGTTTCTCATTCTTTACTTTCAAGTTCTGTGTGTTCCTTTAACAGTGCAGTTACCCTTGTTATAGCCCTTATTTCATGGTGTGTATTTCCCCACTAGATTGTACACTCAGTGGGAAGTAGAGCTTAGATCTGTCCTGTTTATAATAGTTTATATCATTGTTCTGTTAGAGGCATAAAATAAATATTTATTAAAGAAATAAATGAATGCCTTTTCTGAATGATTCCAAGTCTCTGCATGTTGATCCTGGTGTATTTTCTTAGGTTTATAAAGCGATATATAGTTTTAAAGAATTCTGTGCTATGAAAGTGATAATGTTTTGCACAGGCTACATACTGTTGATATTCTTGATGTTCATAATTAGGGTATATCCTTTGCTCTTATAATAATGTTGATGAATCAGTTTAGATGAATTCTGGTATTTTTGCATAATTCCTCTTGTAACCTGTGGCTTGCATTTGCAAGAAAGTAACCATGGTTAGGCTATTTGGTCTACCCATGGAAAAGAAAAGGAAACGGTTTCCAGATATTTTGGAAGTAGGGGAGTCCTTAGTGATCGTTTTCTTCGATCTTCTCATTTTATAGAAGACTATCTGAGGGAGGTTCTGTTCAAGGTTATGCAACAAAGCTTACAGGACAAATTTTATTACCGCAAACATAGCAACAGAGTTAAAGTACATCAAAGATCTTGGGAAATAAAATCTTTATGATAGCTAACTTTCTTTTAGTTTTGGCTATGCCAGATGTAAGGAACGTGGATGGTATAGCATAAGAGTCTGGTATCACCTAGCACAATGAACCCAGCTGATTGTATAGCACCCCCAACTCAGGAATCTTTCATTGGGCTGAATTTAGCTTGTAGGTTAAGTTTTCTTTAACTGTCATATTAAAAAAATATATATCAAATAGTACATGTACAGTTTTAAAAGTCCGAGCACCAAAAGACAAATAATTAAAAACAAGAATCCTCCTTCGGAAGAAGAACCCAAAAAACCTTTAACTATTTTAGCTGCTTTATTTTATGCTGTATTTTTAACATACGCAGTTTAGCCACTCATTTATTTATTTTTATTAATTTTACTTTGCTTTCTTACATGTCCTTGCTTTCCCTACCCAAATCATGATCTTTGTAGTCCTATCTCTTGGGTTCAAATCTTGACTTCTCACAAGCAATGTGACCTTAGGCCAAGTATTCTATGTTGTAGTTTCCTCATCTATAAAGTAAGGATAGTATAGAATTCTATCTCAGAATTATTGTGAGGATTAAATCTATGAAAACCATCTAATTTTTGGTTAAATCAATGACTAGTATTTACATTTTAGGACTGAAAATACTAACTCATCACTGAGTTAAGTGTATTTTGTATAACTTCAAAACTATTTCATGGAATTACTTAAGTTTTATTTCTTTAGTTGTCTATATATCTATTGTTAATTTTTTGTATATCCTCTGGTGACTTTCCAAAACTTACTTTTCACATTAATTTTGCAGAGTCAAAGGCATCGGATTAGCTTCTTTTTTCTTTGAAGACATTCTTCCTAGAGCCTTCTATCCTCCTATTTCATCTGTACTGTTTGCTCTCTAGGCCTGGTGTACAGCTGTCAGGCTGAGACTTTTCCCTTTAGATGTGTTATATTTCCTATTTGTTGCATTCTAAGTCTTTTGTTGTTTTTAGTTTACTCTTTTATTTTGGTGGAGCATGTTTTCTCGTAGGTTCCTAAGAAAGGATACCTGGGAGGTTAAACATTTTTTAAGACATTGAATTTGCTGACCTAAAACTCCTAATATTGCTATCATTTTAATGTCTCTAATACTGGTGGTGATAATAACCTCTTTTTTGTTCCTAATATTGGAGATTTTCTGTATTCTTTTTTTCCTTAGTCTAGCTGTGATTTTCTGTTAATCTTATGATCTTTTTAAAGAACCATCTTTTGATTATGTTAAATTTCTGTGTTCTGTTACTGATTTCTGTTTTTACCTTAATGTTTTTCTCTTTCTGTTATGTTTTACTTTTTTGTATGTGTCTAATTTTCACTTACTTGATATTTTTCTAGAAATACTATTTTCTAGTTTGATTTTGTTCACTTTTAATTTTTTGAAACTTTTTTATGGCCCGCTATATCCAACTTGATAATATACTGTGTGCACTTAAAGAGAATGTATATTTTTCAGTTGTTGGATATAGCAATCTAAAAATGTCAGATTAGGTTGGTTCATAGTATTGTTCTGATCTTCCGTGTCTCTACTGATTTTTTGTGTTCTACTAATTGCTGAAGAAGAGTTACTAAAATCTGCCATGATTTAATGATACTTTAATGATCTGTTTCTTGTCTTCTAACTTTTGAGGCTCTCTTATGACATGTCCCGCTTTATCTCTGTTAGTGAGCTTTGTCTTCAAGTCATTTCATATGATTTTAATGTAGCCTTCTTAGTTTATATTTAGGTTCGTGCAAAAATAATTGCATTTTTTTTTTTTTTGCCGTTTCAATAGAAAATACTTTCCAATGGCAAAAACCACAATTACTTTTGCAACAACCTAAATATTTTTGTGTGGCATATCTTTTTCTGTTTAGTTTCAACCTATCTAGGTCCTTTAAATGTGTCTTTTGTTGATACCTTATAGTTGGGTCTTGTTTTTAACAGCCTCTGCCTTCTCATTAGAGTGTTTGCGTTTAATGTAATTGTTGATATGGTTGGTTTACATCTACTGTTACATTGTTTTTTATTTGTCTTTTCTGCTTTTTTTTGGTTTTTGTCTTTTTATCCTTTTCTGTCTTTTGGATCATTTGATTTATGACAAAAGTTAATGTCGTTTTCAGTATTTCTGTTGCCTTTTAACTTTCCGTGTTTGCTCTTAGATTACAAGAAACTGTGAAAGTTAGGCATGTATATTTAACATTAATCTTGTATCACTTCATATGAAATATATAACTTCCTAACCACATAGGTCCATTTACTCTCCAACCCCTTCTAATTTCAGTGTGATATTTGTCATATGTATTATGTTGGAAATCCCACCAGATAATGCTATCATTTTTGTTTTAAATCATAACATTTTTAAAAACTTAAGAGGAAAAATTAATCTTTTATATTTCCTTAGATATTTACCATTCTCTGTGCTCCGTATTCATTCCTGAAGACACAAGTTTCCCTGTATTATTAATTTCTTTTTAATATGAAGAACCTCCTTAAGAACTGCATTTAAGTGCAGATTAACTGCTAGTCATTTCTCTGAAACTTTCCTTAACCTGAAAATGTCTTTATATTGCCTTCATTCCTTAAGTATCTAGATATGTAAATTAGGGTATAGAACTCTTGGCTGAGTATTTGTCTGTTAGCTCTACAAAGACGTTCTTTAATGAAGGAGCGAAATGGCTTCTGACCACCATGGTTTGATGAGAAAGCTCTAATTATTTGAATCACTGTTTCTCTCTATGTAATGTATTGGCTCTCACAGCCTACATCTAGTAACTTCTCTTTATCTTTGATTTTTCAGAGTTGTGTAATGATACGTCTAGGTGTAATTTTCTTTAAATTTATTCTGTTTTGGCCTCACTAAAGTTGAATTTATAAATTTACTTCTTTTACTAATGTGAGGAATTGTGGCCATTATTTCTTCAAATTTTTTTCCTGCTCTAATCTCTCTCATTTCCTTCGTGCCCCAAATTCTACATTTTTATAAGCTTTTAAATGGTTTAAACTCACCATGGCTCTGTTGTATTACAATTTTATTAGATCTTTTTTCTTTTCCACTTTTTATAATGGATATATTTTATTATTTAATTTTGCCATTTCTTTCCTCTTAATTGTGCCATTAATCCCACTAGTGAATTTTTGTTTCATGTGTTTTATTTTTCCATTTTAAAACATTTATTTCGTTAATTTTTTATATTTTCTATTTGCTGAGATTCCTGTTTTTTAATTGATTTCAAGGTAATTTTGTTTTGATTCCTAGAATGTAGTTATTATAGTTGTTTTATAATCTTTATATGTTAACTATAACCTAAATTGTCTTGTGGTTGGCATCTACTGATTGCTTTTCCCCCGGAGAATGATTTATATTTTGAATATTCTAGTAAGTTTCGATTTTATTTTGGATCTTCTGAATGTTTTGCTATAGTCCTCTGGAAGATGTTAGTTGTTTTGTTTTAGCAGGCAATCAGCTCTCACAGATTAAGATTGTAAGCTGGGTCTCTTACACCGTGTGCAGTGATTCAAATCTTAGCTCAGTTCCTTAGGCCTCGAATCAGTTTTGGATCAGTCCTATGTGTGCATGGCTTAAAGGTTAATGGTTTCCCCTTACTTTCTGGCTTGCATGGGCTCCATTCCATGCTTCCTTTGGCTAGAATAGGGTTTCTGTTGGAGTTTTAACAGCCTACGCCTCTGTTCCTCTCCATTAACTGTGGCTTTACCTTAGAACAAAGCTGCAAAAAAGAAAGGGAGGCTTATCTGGTGCAGGTTACCCCTCCAAGTTTTAGCTTCCCTCTACATCCCTGCCCATCTTTTTAAATATTCAGAATGCCCAGGTAGTTGTGTTTTTAAATTTTTTTTAATTATTTTTGTATTTTGTCCTGAGTTCATAGTTGCTCTCAGTTGGGAAAGCTGGACTGTAGGGGACTACTGCCATGCCAGAACTAGAGCCAACTATAGATTTTTGAGACTGCATTAACTTTCCCCCACTTTCCCCCTACTATTTTTGTTTTGTTTTTCATTCATGTTGGAAGTTTTCTTTAAATTTGGGTGTTCTATGCCCATTTATATTCTCTCTCTCTCTCTCTCTCTCTGTGTGTGTGTGTGTGTGTGTGTGTGTGTCTGTGTGTGTCTGTTTACTTGTTGATCTGTGGATTTCAATGTATTATCATGTCTGGGTGAACCAGCTTTTTCTGTGGGAGCATCCCAAATTTCAGTGTCTGCAATTTAGTTAGGAAACTGTAGTAGCGTGGATCAGGGTAGTGGCACTGAAGAGAATTGGATGGATGGATTCAAAGATGTATGTGTATGCGTGTGTGTTTGAGTGTGTGCATTTAAATCAGCATTACAGACACTCATAAAGGTCACTTTGTGCTTTATGGGAGGGACAGGGTTGATTACTACCTGTGAATTTTTATTGGAGGCATCTTAAAATAGCAAGTACTTGAATTTAGAGATGGTAAAACCTGGGTGTGAATCTTTTTGTCTTGTTCATCTTAGTTCCTATTGCACACGAATGAAGTAATGAAATTCAAGTTTATACATTTTTACTAGAAAATACTAGTCATGTTGTTTTCTTTGAAAAACCTCAGTATGGCAGTGTTTTGAAATAGACTAGTGCCTTTAGAATTGTGGTATTATAATGATCATTATAACTTGAAAATGGGTATTTGTTAAAAAATGAAAAAGAAATATGAACCTTTCAAAACAGAAAGCGCTAGGCATGAATGGGTTCACCAGAGAATTCTTCTGTCCTAGTCTGATTTTGTGCTGCTATATCAGAATACCACAGACTGTGTAGTTTATAAAAAAAGAAATTTATTTCTCACTGTTCTGGATGCTGGGAAGTTCATTATTAAAGGTACTGGCATCCAGTGAGGGCCCTCATGCCGTGTCATCCCATGGTAAAAAGTAGAAACGCAAGAGAGTATGAGAGAGACAGAAGAAGGGGGCTGAGCTCATCCTTTTATCAGAAACCTACTCCTGTACTGATTATATTAATCTGTGAAGAACAGAGCTGTTATGATTGAATCACCTCTTGCAGATTCCACCTCTCAACATTGTTGCACGGGACATTAAGTTTCTGTCACAGGAGTTTTAGAGGACATGCTCAAACCATAGCATCTAACAATAATTGAAGAAGTAAATTATTTCAATTCTCTGCAGTCTCTTCCAGAAAATTGAAGGATAAGGAATGCTTCCTAACTCATTCTCTGAGGCCAACATTACCCTAATATCAAAGCCAGACAATACATTATATTATAAGAAATCTACAGAACAATAGCTCTCATAAATGCAGATGTGAAAGTCCTCAACAAAATAACAAGTAAAATCCAACAAGGTGTAAAATTAATTATATGCCATGACCAAATGGGATTTATTCCAGATATGCAAGGCTGGTTCCACATTCAAAAATTAATTATTGTAATTCATTACATCAGTGGCTAAAGAAGAAAAAAATCACATGATTATATAACAGGTTCAGAAAAAGCATTAGATAAAATCCAACATCCATTCATGATAAAATTCTTAGCAATCTACTGATAGACAGGAACATCTACTAAAAACCTGTATCGAACATCATACTTTGTAGTTAGTACTAAGAAACTGAAAGTTTTCCTGATAAGAACAAGAACAAGGCAAGGATGTTCCCTTCACTGCTTTTCAACATCATACTAGAAGTTCTAGCTAATGCAACATTACAAGAAAGGAAATAAAAGTTATAGATTGAGAAGGAAGAAATAGAATTATCTTTGTTTACAGAGGAGTTGATTATTTAGAAAATCTGAAAGAATTGACAAATAAAAATAAAACAGAAATAAGTGATTATAGCAAGAATGCAGGATAAATGGTTAATATACAAAAGACTGTTTTCCTAAATGCTAGCAATGAAGAAGTGGAATATGAAATTAAAAACATGATACTGTTAGCATCCGCTCCCCCCCAAAAAAACTACTTAAGTATAAATCTAACAAAATATGGACAAGATCTATATAAGGAAAACTACAAAACTTTGAAAAAAATCAACTAAATAAATGGAAAGATATTCCATGTTCATAGATAGATAGACTCAATATTGTCAAGATGCCCATTCTTCACAACCTGACTTTTAGATTCAGTGATATCCAAATTAAATCCCAATAAGCTATTTTGTGAATGTTGACACACAAATTCTGTAATTTACATGGAGAGGCAACAGATTCAGAATAGCCAACTGAATATTCAAGGGGAAGAATAGATTTGTAGAACTGACACTACCCAACTTCTATAGAGGTATGGTAATCAAGACAGTGTGATATTGGTGAAAAAAACAGACAGAATAGATCAGTGGAAGAGAATAGAGAAGCTGGAAATAGATGCACAAAATTAGAGTAAACTGATTTTAACAAAGGAACAAAGGCAACACAGTGGAGCAAAGATAGTCTTTTCAACAAATGGTACTGGAACAGCTAGACATCTACATGCAAAAAAAAAAAAAATGAACTTAAGACCGGGTGTGGTGGCTCATGCCTGTAATCCCAGCACTCTGGGAGGCCAGGGCAGGCAGATCATGATGTCAGGAGTTTGAGACCAGCCTGGCCAGCATGGTGAAACCCCATCTCTACTAAAAAGACAAAAATTAGCTGGACATAGTAGTAGGCGCCTGTAATCCCAGCTACTCAGGAGGCTGAGGCAGGAGAATTGCTTGAAACCAGAAGGCGGAGGTTGCAGTGATCCAAGATCACACCACTGGACTCCAGCCTGGGCAACAAGAGTGAAACTCTCTCAAAGAAAAAAAAAAAGAACTTAAACACAGACTTTTACATCCTCTATACAAATTAACTCAAAATGGGTCACAGATCTAAATGTAAAAGGCAAAACTATAAAACTCCTGAAAGATAACATAGGAACAAAGCTAGATGACCTTGGATCTGGGGATGACTTTTTAGCTAAAAAGAGGTGATAAACTAAATCGATTGCATTAAAATTAAAAATTTCTGCTCTGTGAAAGATACTGCTAAGAAAATAAAAAGTCGCAGACTAGGAGAAAATCTTTGCAAAAGACTTACCTGATAAAGTTCTGCTATCAAAATATACAAATAACTTTTAAAATACAACCCTATTAAACAGGACAAAAACCTTAAGACACACCTCACCACAGAAGATATAGAGATGGCAGGTGAGCAAATGAAAAGATGCTCTGCGTCATTTTGAAATGATGGTTAAAACAGCTAGTTGTCCCTACATACCTATTACGGTGGCCTAAATCTAGAACACTGACAACAACAAATTCTGGTGAGGATGTAGAACAACAAGAACTCTCATTCATCATTGGTGGGAGTTAAACTGGTAGAGCCACTTGCGAGGATAGTTTGGCAGTTTCTTATAAAGCTAAACATACTCTTCCCATACTATCTAGCAGTCATGCTTCTTGATATTTACCTGGACTTGCAAGCTTACAGTCCATTCAAAAAGATGTGCATATATGTTTGTAGCAGCTTTATTCATATTTGCCAAAACTTTGAAGCAACTAAGATGGCCTTCAATAGGTGAATGGATGGATAAACAGACAATGGATTATTATTCAGAACCAGAATGAAATGAGCTGTCCAACTACAAAAAGACAGGGAAGAAATCTAAATGCATATTACTCAGTGAAAGAAGCCACTCTGAAAAGGCTTTATACCATGTGATTCAAACTGTATGATATTGTGGAAAAGCGAAACTATGGAGACAGTAAAAAGATCAGTGGTTGCCAGGTGTTAGTGTGGAGGGAGGGATGAATAGGTGGAGCACAGAGTATTTTTAGGACAGTGAGAGTATTCTGTCTGATACCATAATGGTGGATGCCTTATACATTTGTCAAAAACCATAGAAACAACACCAAGAGTGAACTCTAATATAAACTGTAGACTTTGGGTAACAATGATGTATTATTTTAGGTTCATCAGTTATAACAAATGTCTCATTGATGGGGGATGTTGTTAATGGGTGAGGCTTTACCTGTGTTGGGGAATGGGGTATATGGGCAATCTGTGTAACTTATGCAGACTTCTACTGTGGATCTAAATCTGTAAAAAGTGAAGTCTGTTAAAAAATGTGATTTGGTGAATCAGTGTAGGGAGATATATGATTGCTAACTTTGAGAGAGGGAAACAGAAAGAGTGAGTGATAGTGTATGTGTATGTATGTTTGTCTTTGATATTCTGAAGTTATTCAGATTATGTGTATAGATTTAGCGGCCAACTTTGGAGTTTTTGCTTTGGCATATAACACTTCGATGGATCAACCCCTTAACTATCATCTGTAGTGGTATCTTGGCATTTGCTATGCTTCCTGGATGAATCACTAACAACAGTATGTCTTAAGTAATTGATGTTACTGTATTTAGTTTCGCTTGAGTATTCTGTTGTTAGCTTCTCTGAGTTTGTTGAAGGAAGAATGAAACTTTTTGCGAAGGAAGTTGATGTTTCAGGCCCGGTCCTTACTGATTTTAGCTCCTTGGTTTGCCTATGATAGAATATGTTGACTTTTCCTTTATTCCTCTTGCTGAAGTCACACTTCCTATGGCCTTGCCTCAGAACTTCTACTTGTTAGAAGCTAGAAGTGTTAGGATTCATGAGATGGGATTTTCACCTATTTCCTGCACCCAGTATTGCACGTGGAACATACTAGGCTTTTAGTAAATGTTGGCTGAATGATGGATGACTAATTGACTGAATGAAAATGCATGAATCACAGAAAGAAAAAGAGGCTCAAAGAGATTAATAACACCAAGGTTATCCAGCTGGTAGGTGGTGGATGTATGTCTTAAATTTAGATTTCCTGGCATCAAATCGTGTTTTTTTTTTAGTTTGTTTATTTAGCAACTAGCTGTTCTTCTAAAAAGATGTGAAATTAGACAGTACATCATGCTAATTTTTAGCAAGGACAAAAGAATTCTTTTAACAGTAACTCTAACAATATTACATGAAGTTAGTTGCTTTAATTCCCTTGCAAATGAAACTTAAACCAAACCAATTACACACCATCCAGCTTCAATCCAGTCCTTGTGTCAGAGACAGTATCCACAGCTCTGGATTTAGTTTTAGATAAGACTCTTTAAAGTTGGCTGAGGAGAATAAAGCCCCTTACAAAAGAAATAGAATGAATGGTCGAAGACAGGGAAAATCAGAAGGCGTTAGTTATCAGGAAGCTAAAGAAAAACTAATTGGAAGTACAGTTAAATGTGTTGGATATATTAAATATTTAAATAGTATGAGGACTGAAAATAGGCTTTTGGATATAATAATTAGAAGGTCATTGTTCTTAAGAAGAGACGTTTGGGTGAAAGCCACATGGTAATGAATTGGTGAGGAAATAAAAATTGAAAGTGCAGAAAATGGGAACATATACATACATATATATATTTCTTTTCAGGATGTTTGTCGCTAAAGGAAAGAAGGGAGCTATGAAAATAGTTCAAAAAGCAGAAGAAAAAGTATTTTTAGCTAGGGGCAGGTTTTTTTCTCTTTAAAGTATGGTGTGAATAGAATATACATGTGGGTAGGGAGAAAGAAGTCAGTGTTGAAAAGGAAGGAGAGAGAATTTAAAGAAAAAACAACCCTTTGGGAGGCAAGATCTTCTCTGTACAGTTGTCTGGCATTTGAGAGTGAAGAACATAAGTTAGGATGGATGCCATAATGCTAAGTTTAGACCTGCAGGGGAGAGAAGTTGAAGGAATTTTTGCTTGAAAGCTTATTTTCTCCATGAAGTATGAAGCAAAGATTTTGACTGAGATTCTCATGGTTGAAAGTGGAGAATGGTGGAGTTGGAACACCTGCCATGGTGACAGTGAACTCTGATGGCCTTGGTGGACTTGGAACCTAAATTTACTGTGACAACAATCTACCTAGTCACATGATTTGTTTTCCTCCCTCCACCAGAAGGCAGTAGACAGACTTATCCCAAATTGAGTCTTAATGAGATGGATGTGGCCAAGGATAGGAGGACTAGAGAATTGAGCGTGCAGTTGAATGTCATTCAAGTTTTGCATTTTATAGTTCAGACTACATAGGATAGAAGGTAAAACCAGGTAGCTGGGAATAGAGACACCAGAGAATAGGTTCAGTGGAAGTAAGGAATGAGAAATGTTGAGGCCAGGAAGTTGGGATTGAGAACTAAGTTGTATGCATGTAATGTTTTTGAGAAGAAGCAGTTCTAGATGATGACTAGTTCTGGGATTCTGTCAGAGGGTAGAGAACTGAGGTTTACTGGACCACTCAACTGTCGACATCCATCATTGCTTCTTGTTTTATGGCTGAGGTGTTAGGATTGTTTAGTTGTCTTGTATTATAGTAGGATTTAAGGTTGAGGGGATGATAGTGTGGGTGGAGAGCTGGCTTATAAATCTTACTGACTGGGAATAATTTGAACTCCTGTCTATGCCATTGGTAAGAATAGGGTGATAGAGGGTCTGGCAGGCTGTATGGACAGTGTGAACTTCAAAAGAGCCTCTTGATCTGGAATTGAAAATATCCAAGAAAATTTTCCTTGTCTTCCTGTTCCCAGATAAGGGAGAGACATGTGAGGATTACCACTGTTATTTGAGAAAGCTTTGAGGGATGTAGTGCCATTCATGGAAAGTTGAAGTTCAATTAAATGTGGAGAGATCATTTTGTAAAATGGCTGAAGGCATAAAGGAGTTAATTATCATATAGGGATTCTAGAGATAGAATGAAAATTTTTAGATACTGAATT
Organism: Cacajao melanocephalus; assembly: GCA_963573385.1. Taxonomy (NCBI): domain Eukaryota; kingdom Metazoa; phylum Chordata; class Mammalia; order Primates; family Pitheciidae; genus Cacajao; species Cacajao melanocephalus. The sequence continues at coordinate 11,934 of CAUYLG010033079.1, read as the reverse complement.
GTAAAGTTTTAATGTATTTGTTTTTATACAATATATTCTACTTTCTTACTATATAGCATTTTGCTTTTTAACTTTATTTAAAAACAATTTTAGAATCACAGAAAAGTGCAAAAAATTATACAAAGAATTCCTATGTATATTTTACTCTGTTTCCCTAAATAATATTTTACCACATTTGTTTTGTGATGAGTTCTTTATATGTATTTATATATAAATACATTTTTTTCCCTGAAGCATTTTAAAGTAAATGGTAGAAATGATGCTTCTTTATATCTAAATATTTCAGTGTGTATTTCTCAAAAACAAAGACGTTCTTTTAGAATGCAGTTATCAAAAATCTATAACATTGGTGCAATATTAAACATATTTCACCAATTTTCCTACTAATGTCACATAGCAAAAGAAAAAACATTTTTATAAAAAATTGGGATCTGATCTATGATTAGACATTACACTCAGTTATCAAGTCTCTTTACCTGGAACAGTTCTCTAATTTTGTTGTTGTTGTTGTTGTCTTTCATTACATTAATAAAAGGAAAGGTTCAGGTCAGTTGTTTTGTAGCTCTTTTTAATTATGCTTTCACTCACAGATTTTAAAGTTCATTGGTGGTTCTTGCCTTAAGTAGTTATAACTTTAGTGGTTGTCAAGTGGTAATTTCCTAATGCCATCTTTTTTCTATGTTAATTAAAGGAAGAGTTTTCCCTTGCTCCCTATCTGTTCATTTATATCAGTATGAATTCATGGATTCATGTTTTATTCTATGAGTTATAATCTGATACTGTCATAATTTATTTTGAGGCTCAGATTATCCTAGATTTGGGCAGCAGGAGCCTGTTCCATCTGCTCTTGGGTCCTTGTAACACGTTCTTGACATTTTTGTACTTTCTTACCATAGAGCATTTAGATAATGTGAATATGTCTGACTTCTAGAGTTTAATTTGGATTGAAGAAGCACTGTTTACACTTATACATAGGCCATCAGTGGAAGAAAACTGACTCAACACAACGATTAACTGCCACAATAGCTTACTGCTACAGTGCTGGGTGCTTAATGAACATTTTCTCACAGAGTTGTTTGTGGAAAGGTTGTTAGAATCCTTTATTAGCTAGATTGTTGACTAAATCAGTTGGAACATTGGTGGCATGTTGCTTACAGTGTGGGTGTATCGTCCTTACAACTGGAGTTCTAAAGAATGAGTAGTTGCAGGTGCAGCAGCTCAGCGTCTTGGGAGGCCAAGGCAGGGGTATTACTTGAGCCCAGGAGTTCAAGGCCAGCCTGGGTAACATAGCAAGACTCCACCTCTACAAAGAAAAGTAATAAATTGACCAGACATGGTGGTGCCTGCTTGTCTCAGCTACTTGGGAGGCTGAGGTAGGAGGATTGCTTGAGCCCAGAAGTTAGAGGCTGCAGTGAGCTATGTTTGTGCAGCTGCATTCCAGCCTGGGCGACAGAGCAAGACCTTGCCTTAAAAAACAAAAAAAAATCAAAAAAGATCCCAAAGAATAGGTAGTATTAGTGAAGACAAAATGCCATTTTAGATTATATAAATGAATATAACGTGGCTAATAATTAGTTACGGCAAAAGGGCACTATGAGGGAAATTCTTGTAACAAGTGGTAAAGAGAAAACAAAAAGCCCTTACGAATCATTTTAACCTCTAAACTGCGTTTTAATAAAAAATCACCCCATAATGGATATATGCTGGTATTACTCTATGTATTATTACTGTTAAATTATTGATGGCAAGCAACATTATATCTGTCTTTATGTACTTGACTTTCTTGTGAAGATGAAAGTAATTATCAGAGGTTTTTGAATGGCTGTAGAATCTGTGATGATCTTATTATCATTGAGAAATTTAACAAATATGAGTTTTCTAACTTGTGGAGACTTATTTCTTTAAGCACAGGTAAAAATCTCTTTAACATGTTACCTTCTGTCCTACCTTAAAAACAAAAAGATATGTTCTGTTCTTTATTCTAGGGAACTTGGAAAAAATACAGAAAAGCGAAAAAAAATACAATTTGTGAACAACCATGCCACCTCTTTTGTCTATTAAAAGTCATTTAAAAACTGTTAACGTTTTTTTCTTCTTTAAAATTGGAATCATGTATGATTCTCACAGACACACACCCACACACAGACACAACTTCGTTACTTTTTAACATCTTTTCGTTAACATTTCCTTACACTATTAAATATTCTTGCAAAACATAATTTTAAATGGCTACATAATATTTTATTATCTTGTTACAATGTGTTTGTTTAACTCTTCTATTTTGGATAAGTAGTTTTTTTTTTTTTGGAGTTTCCTATTATTGTAACATTATGAACAACATTTTAAAGAAATCTTGTTTAAGTTTCTGGTTGGTTCCTTAAGGGGTATAGTTTTAAAATGGGAAGTGTTAGGCTGACGTGTGTGAGAGTTTTGTGTTAGAAAGATAAGTGATATATACTTTATTTTTTAAAAATATAGACAGTACATATAAGTATAAAAAGACAAGCAGTCTAGGCATCCAAATCTTACCAACCAGTAATAACCTATGTTAACATTTGGTGAACATCATCTTATTTATGCTTTTATATAGACAGAAAGGAATAATTTCATAATTATGGGATTATGCTATTTAAAAAAATAAACATTTAAATTATGATTTTGTTTGAATTTAATAACAAGGGAAAAATACCTTAAACTCTAGGTAAATGCTGAACTCTAGGTAAGGATTTCTTTGCCAGAGAGCTCTTAGGTTCTGTAAGATTTCACTAGTTAGGAAAATAGTAGGAAATTGGAGTATTTTTTTAAAACTGCATATTAAAATTTAGATATTAGCTATTAAATCCCTGCTGTGAAAGATGAAGTTGAGTGGTATTAATACGTTCTGTCATCTCTTTTTTCAGTTCTGAGTTTTATGTTGTTTATATTTTTGCTTTTTCAGAGCATGTAATAATTGCTTTCTGTTTACCAGAAGTTGGTCTTTAGCTATATGTTTAGCCTTAGGCTCTATATTTAAATGGATTCAGTGCTTACCATCATTATCTTTTCCATAGCTTTTCTATTTCTGTGGCTTTTGTTCTGATTGAGTTTTTAATTGTCTTGTTTTCATCATGTTTTCTCAAGGCCACATGGGTGCTGTGTATTCTGTCTTCTCTCAGGTCTAAAAATGCCTATTCATGGAAGACAACTTGGCAGGATCAACTTTTTAAAAATTTAAACATTAAAACTATGAAACATTTCAAACATAAAGACAGTTCTATATCCACCATGGAGATAATAGATGTTAACATCTTGCTGTATTTGTTTTGAGATCTTCTTTTTTTAAAGAAATAAAATAAAGCCTTATATTCTATGCTTTCTCCATCTCTTAATCACCTTAACATTATCCTGAAGTTGATAGTTATCATTTTTTGTGAGTGTTTTTCTGCTTTACTTTTAACATTTACTTGTATGCCTTTATATAATATGTATTTTTCGTTTTAGATTGTGTGAAAATATATTTGTTACAGTATTCTGTTGTTTTATACTTCTTGAACTTGCCTTATTTATTTAGCATGTTTTAAAGATTTATCTGTGATGGTTAATATAGATGTAATTTGTCTTGTAAATCATGGGATAATAGTTATTTGTTGCCTACTGGCTAGAAAGTTGTTTTAAGTTTCTCACTCTTACAAATATTGCTGCCTTGAACATTCTTGTACATGTCTATTTCCATGTGAGAATTTCCTAGTGTTAACATTTAGAAGTGGAACTGTTGGGTCCTGCATACTTTTTACCTTTACTGGTGTTACTGGAAAGGAGTGTGGATCTAGACCCCAAGAGAGGGTTCTTGGATCTTGTGCAAGAAAGAATTCAGGGCAGTTCATAAAGTGAAAGCAAGTTTTTAGAGAAGTAAAGAAACAAAAGAATGGTTACTCCATAGACAGCCCTCAGGGCTGCTGGTTGCCCATATTGATTATTTCTTGATTGTATGTTAAACAATGGATGGATTATTCATGCCTTGCCTTTTTAGAACACATAGGGTAACTTCCTGATGTTGCCATGGCATTTGTAAACTGTCATCCCTCTCGCTGGTGGGAGTGTAGTAGTGAGGATGACCAGAGGTCATTCTCTTTGCCATCTTGGTTTTAGTAGGGTTTAGCCAGCTTATTTACTACAGACTGTTTTATTAGTAAGGTCTTTATAACATGTATCTTGTGCCAGCCTTTTATCTCATCTTGTGACTAAGAATGCTTTAACAGTCTGGGAATGCGGCCCAGTAGGTCTCAGCCTTATTTTACCCAGTTCCTATTCAAGATGGAGTTACTCTGGTTCAAACACCTCTGACAGTAGGAATTACCAGACTGTTCTTCACAGTGATTGAATTAATTTATGCTCTTACTAGCAATAATTCAATGCAACTCTCTTCTTTCCAACATGCAATTTTACTTCCTTAATTACTAGAAATATTTTATTTGTATTGATTTACATTTCTTCTGTGTGCTGTTGTTTTATATGTTTTGTCTATTAAAATTCTTCTAGAGTTAGCATTTTTACTATGTGACCCAAAAAGTGTCTGAAACAAGTCTCAATTAATTTAGGAATTTATTTTGCCAACCTTAAAAACATGCTGGTGACACAGCCTCAGGAGATCCTGACAACATGTGCTCAAGGTGGTTGGCTTACAACTTGGTTGTATACATTTTAGGGAGACATAAGACATCAATCAGTACATGTAAGATGTACATTTATTTGGTCTGGAAAGCTGGGACAATGGGTAGGGGGGCAGTGGAGAGTGGGGACTTCCAGGTCATAGGTGGATTAATAGATTTTCTGATTGGCAATTGGTTATTATCCGAAGACCTGGAATCAATAGAATGGAGTTATGGTAAGAGGTTGTGGATACCAAGGCTTTATCTTGCAGATGAAGCTACCAAGTAGCAGGCATCAGGGAGAAAAGATTGTAAATGCTTCTTACTAGAACTAAAGAGTCTATTCTGTCAGTCTTAAGGTCTGTGTTGATTTTAATGGGAATGAGGCATGTCCACTCCCTCTTCTCGTCATGGCCTGAATTAGTTTTACAGGTTAACTTTGGAATGCCCTTGGCTAAGAGGAGGAGTTGTATTACCGTTCTCTAGAGGGACAGAACTAATAGGAGATACACACACGCATATATATACATACACACACACACACACACACACACACACACACACAGAGTTTATTAAGTATTAACTCACATGATCACAAGATCCTACAATAGGCCTTGCGTCTGCAAGCTGAATATCAAGGAGAGCCAGTCCAGGTCCCAAAACTGAAGAACTTGGAGTCTGATGTTTGAGGGCAGGAAGCATCCAGCACAGGAAAAAGATGTAGGCTGGGAGGCTAGGCCAGTTTTGTCCTTTCACATTTTTCGCCTGCTTTATATTCCAGCTTCACTGGCAGCTAATTAGATGGTATCCACCCAATTAAGGGTGGGTCTGCCTCTCCCAGCCCACTAATTCAAATGTGAATCTCCTTTGGCAACACCATCGCAGATACACCCAGAAACAATACTTTGCATCCTTCAATCCAATCAAGTTGACATTCAGTGTTAACCATCACAGTAGTCCATTCAGATGGTTGGGGGGCTTATAATTTTATTTTTGGTGTATACCAACTTGCATAAAAAGTTGTCCCTGGGCCGGGCACACTGGCTCATGCCTGTAATCCCAGCACTTTGGGAGGCCAAGGTGGGCAGATCATGAGGTCAGGAGTTTGAGACCAGACTGGCCAATATGGTGAAACCCCATCTCTACAAATGCTAGTGGTGGCCTGTGCCTGTGATTCCAGCTACTCAGGAGGCTGAGGCAGGAGGATTACTTGAACCCAGGAGGTGGAGGTTGCAGTGAGCTGATGTCGCACCATTGCACTCTAGCCTGGGCAATAGAGTGACTCCATCTCCAAAAAAAAAAAAGTTGTCCCTTTTGTTACTTATTTTTTTTTAACAGTATACTTTTTCTTTCTTTCTTTTTTTTTTTTTTTTTTTGCAGTATACTTTTTTGATACACTGATGCTTTTTCCATCAGTGTATTACAAAAGTTTTAGGGAGTTAATCCCTAATCCATTGACTTTAGCCTTCTCTTTGATTCTGTGTTGACAGAAGGTGAGCCCGTGGTGATTTGTTTTTAAACCTCTTTACTATTGACTGGGTAGGGGCCAAGGGAAAACTTCCCTATTGCCTTCTGAAAGTTCTTTGAAAAATCAGCTAACTAAAGGCAGATTAATAGGAAAAATGGAGCAAAAATTTAATAAGATGCACACAGGGGAGAACCACAGAGTGATTACTTCCAACCCCACAATGGATTCAGAAGCTTATATACTGTCTTGAGGTTAGATAGAAAGAATGGGGGCTTGGATTGTGGCAAAAGAGGTTATGGTGGCAAAACATGTAATGGGATGGAGAGAAGAGGGGGACTTGGCTATTGAAGGTGGTCTTGTTGGCCGGGTGTGGTGGCTCACACTTGTAACCCCAGCATTTTGGGAGGCCAAGGCAGGCGGATCATCTGAGGTCAGGAGTTCGAGACCAGCCTGGCCAACATAGTAAAACTCCATCTCTACTAAAAATACAAAAATTAGCCAGGTGTGATGGCACACACCTGTAATCCCAGCTACTTGGGAGGCTGAGGCAGGAGAATTGCTTGGACCTGGGAGGCAGAGGTTGCAGTGAGCTGAGATTGTGCCATTGCACTCCAGCTTGGGCAACAGAACAAGACTCCATCTCAAAAAAAAAAAAAAAAAAAGGTCATGTTATGTAGATGAAAGCTCATGTGTTGCACCCCTCAGCCAATAGATGGTGAATGTTTGTTTTAGACCTTTTAAAGGTGTCAGACTCTCAGTTAAACTTTCCTAGATTAGACATGGAAAGGCCCTCAGAGAACACCTGGCTGCATCAATGTAGATTTTCTCTACAGATGCAAATCTCCCACAAAAGACAGCTTTTCAGGGCTACTTCTGTTTGCAGGCCCTCTGAATAGCAATCTCAAATTATGTCAAACAAGTATAATTGGGGTAAAATATTTTGATTTCCTTAGCTGTCTCTTCTAGCTATGGTAAGCATGGCCATCCCTAAAGTAGTATTGTAAAGACTTGGGTGATGTGGGGTTGGTATTTATATTCTTGTTTAGGATACATATTCAGTGACCTGTAGTTTTCAGAAACCATTGTTTAATTTAGTAAACTTTTAGGGGCAGGTATTTGCTTACTAAATTATGGTGACTGCCTCTTAACAATTGAATAATGAAATATTTCAACTTTATATATGTAAAGCACTGTGGGAATCATAGAAATCTGTGAAGTGTGTAATTCTGAATCTTGAGGTGTTCAGTGCATATTGCATCCATTATTTTACTAAGCTCCCATTTCCATGAGAGAAAAACTCTAGAAGGCTTAGAGAACAGTACATTTAATATGAAGCCAATTCTATGCCCTACACTCTGCTACCTGATTTAGGGGATACCAAGATGAACAAAGCATACTTCCTAAATATCAAAAGCTTATGATCTGATTGGGAAGGCAGACACATTCCCAAATCTATTTAGAGATTGCCAGGGTTCCTAAGCCCCTGGGGGCTCATAAAGCAGCACAAACTTGCAAGTGAATGTTTCCTGGAAGGAAATGGTTGCAATTAGAATTTACTAGTTCTTGTCTTCTGTTCTCCCTAAATAGTTTTGCTTTTAAAACCTCTTAATGTTCAGATTCTGATTACTGAATATTTTGATATTTTTCTGTGCTTTAAGGTCTGAGACCTCAGTCTTTTATTATGTAGATATTCTTTACACAATTTTACTTTTAAAACTTTACCAACCACCCTATTTGCTGACTAATTTTTGGTATATGCAAATCAGAAATTTTCTGGAGAATCTGTCAAAGTGTTCTTACTTAATTTGATTAGGGAAGAAAAACCTTTGATTACTAATTACCATTGATATTATATTATCAATGCCTTTGTTGGATAGAATACTAGTATGTCAACTTGTGAAAACCAAAGCATTGGAATATTTTGAAAACTTAAAAATTTAAATAGTTTTATAAATCCAAACACTATCATTTAAAATGTCTTCTGCTTTTAAAAATTACATTGAAGCAGCTTTGTTATCAAGCACATGGGCTTGCTGCCTAATAGCACACAGAGACCAATACTATGTGGCACCGGCTTTTGAGAAAAGAAAGGCTTTACTGTAAAACTGGTAAGCAAGAAGTAGGAACAGATTCAAATCCGTCTTCCCAGTTTAGGTTCTAAGGCAACTTGTAAGGGTTCAGAGGGCCAGGAAAAGGATGTTGGCTGGGCGCTAATTGGAGAGCTTCAAATTTGACCATTTGTGGAAAGGTATACTGATGTGGTTTATAGCCTCAGATCTTCCAGGCCAATGAACTCCCTATTTTTTGGTCACATCCCAGTATTCTTGGTTCTGAGGGGAGGATTCTTTGATTATAGGAATTGTTAGAAGTCTAGCTTTTTCTATTGCACATGCCCAGGCTACATGACTTGCAGTCTCTGACTCTGTTACCGAAAAGGTACTTGACATTTTGTTATTGACAGAGTAGGCCCAGTTTTGGCTGGTCCTGTGGTCGTAGCTTCTCCATTTGGGTTTCTAAATTCTGATCTCCAAGCCACTTAAGGAGGGAAATCTTAAAAACTAGAATCCCTCTGTGTTGTCATTTTATTAAAACATAATTTGATGGAAGCCATATTTGTCTTGGAAATTAACAGAGTCAGCTCTGTTAATTTCCATGAATATTAAAATGTGCCATGGTCTTTCCTCTAATTGGATCATTTTAGGTTATCTTATCACCTACCTTTGACCCAGGTATCCTGTCCAGGAGGAGAGCCGTGCTGATTGGGAACCAGTTGCCATGCCAGAGGGTTATCCTGATTAATGTAGTTGGGTTTAGCCTTGGAGTAGGGTGGGTTATTTCCACAGAAATTACTGTGGACTTACAATTAAAGAGTTACGGAAAGGATTTTAGGGAGACAATCATGTATCTACTCTGTCTAAGACACAGCATGGTCAACAACAAATACATCTCAAAAAGTTCCATGCCTTGATGAAATCAGGATGTGGTACTATGGAGAGACACAAACTTGTTAGTTGCCAGACTTAAAAAAAGTGTCATCTTTTAAAAGTAAACTTAAAATATGTCTGACGCATATTGTGATATACAACTACAAAAAATGAGGTGAACATCATCCCATGATGAAACACAGACATTTAAGACATACATTGTGGGCATTTCATGCTAAATTGATGGGAGCTAGATTGTTGGATTATCAGCAGACTTTGAGAGGGTGAGTGAAGCCCAGCAGGGAGCAGTGTCCTGGAAGACAGACTACCTTAGAGGAAAGAAAGCATGAGAGGGTGCCAGCCCAGCACACTCAGATGTTTTTCTTTCCTATATGTTGTTTTTTTTCTTTTTTTTCTTCCATTAAGGATTAGAGATCAGCAAGTTATTAATATGTTCAGATCATACTGATATTGGTAAAAAGGCATAATCGTAGGACAGATTTGTAAATACTTTTTTCCTTAGGTAAGATCTGAGTAATATAAATAGAATTTTGAAGAGAGTATGTGTTTGTGGATATTTTGTAAGATTTCAAGAAGCATATCTCTTTTAATTAAAGGAGTGTGAACACAACTAATGAATGTGCCATATAGAGCATGTTGTATTCCAGGAGGGAATCTTGATATTTAGTATATTTATGTTTCAGTTTTAACATATGAAAAGGAATTTGACCAGAGTTGTGGTTCTTTTGAAAATAGAAATTTATATGAGATCTTTATCCCACCCGTTTGGCTTCTTTTTCCTTGGAGGTCTTTGGGAAGTTAATAGTCTTCAGCCTCTCGCTTTTAATTTATTATATTGGCACAAAAGTAATTGCATTTTTGTCATTAGAAGTAATGGCAACATCCAAAGGAAAGTAGTAACTAGCTGTTAGAGATGTCAAAATACTTGTGTTAGCAAGATTTTTCTTTCTCAGGGCTTTCCATCTCATGTTATTTTTACTGGTGACCTATAGTATATTTTCTTTTAATTTTAACCAAAGCTGAATCAGAGTACTTTTGGGGACTTACTTTTATTTAATATTTTCACAGTGTTCAACAAGACAGACATAACATCCACTTTTGGAGAGCTGTTACTTTAGCTGGGAAAAAGATTGTAAATGAATGATTACGTAAATAAAATTGCTATTGTGGTAAGTACTTTGAACAACAGGGTTAGAGTTAAGATTATATCAAAGAGTTCTAATGTACTTTTGGGAGACAAGAAAGGCTTTCCTGAGAACTTGATTTTAAACTGAAATTTGAACAATATGTGGAATTAGCTAAGCAGTGAGGGTTGGGAGGAAAATAATTGAACATATACAGATGCAGATTCCTTTTTTGTATGTGATTATTCTTAGTGTTCTTTAAAGAAAAGGATTAATGAGTGGATATGCAGGTCTGGAGCTCAGAAAAAGTCTAGTCCGACAATATAAGGTTTGTTTTCTATTCTTTCATCACTTCTTGTCCCCTTAATTATCCCCCTCCTGACATTTTTTAAAAAAGATACTGTTTTTGATTTGCGTTCTTCAAAGTTGTTTGGTTACAATTCCAGATTATGTCATTTTCAGTAGAAATTGGGCATCTGAATTGGAGCCCATGGTGCTCTTTGTGTAGACCATAAAATGCAGTCATGTGTGGCTGAACAATGGGGATATGTTCTAAGAATGCAATAGGTGATTTAGTCATTGGATGACCATCAGAGAGTGTAATTTCACAAACCTAGATGGTATAGCCTAGTACACACCTTGGCTGTATGGTATAGCCTGTTCTGTACAGTATGTTACTGTACTGAATACTATAGGCAATTGTAACATAATGGTGAGTATTTGTATATATATAAACATAGAACAAGTACTGTAAAAGTACAATATAATCTTATGAGACCACTATCTTACGTGTGTTTTATTGTTGAACTAAACATTATTATGTGGCACACAACTGTACAGATATGTTCTGTCATACTAACAAGAAATGTTTTTACTAGCAGAAGATATACCTATGTTATATTATAAAATTTAAAACCACATCACTTTGTTTTCAACACAAGAAGCTGAAAATTAGGCTTGATTTACTAACTTGCAGTTTTTTCTTTAATATTTATTTTCAGCTTACAGATTTGTTTCCTAATGGTTCATATTTTTGTCATATGTTGGCTCCCTGTAGCAGGAAAGTGGATAGACACAGCAAAGGCTTAGTGGGAAAAACATTTGGAAAATAACTCTAAATTTAAGAAAATTATAATTTGCTAAATTGAGTGTGTATATGAGAATGACTGCCATAAGTCAGTTTTATTGGTAGAAAATCTAGCTCCATATGCTAGCAGGACTATTTAATGGGTCCCTTTCTTCTGAGCTGTTGGTTTAAAAAACTTAGCCTATCTGCAGAGATCTCTTATCACCTGCTATTAATTGCTAGGAGCACAGATGAGGTAGCTCACTTTCTTCTTGGGTAACTTCAGTGAGTAGCTTGCCTCTGCCATTTGATTTTATTGTAACTCTAATCTGTTTTTTTTTTTTTCCACCTAAACCAGGTGTTAAATAAGATGACACAGAATGATAGAAATCACTCTAGGTTTTTTTTATTTTTATTTTTATTTTTATTTTTTTATTTTTTTTTTTAAGAGAGGAAAGAAAGTGAGAGTGAAAGAAAGAAAAAAAAGAATGTACGAGAGAAAGAAAGAGGAAGAGAAAGAGGGAGAGAGAACAGGATTCTTGTTCTACTGCCCAGGCTAGAATGCAGTCTAAAAATGGGTATTAAAAACCTCTATTATGCCAATAATTGTGCTTAACAGTGGAGACAGGAAGGAATAAGAGATGAAAATAACAAACAAGCAGCCAACCAATATTTTATTTAAATCTGTGAAATGCTATGCAAT
>CAUYLG010033078.1:0-82482 GCA_963573385.1 Cacajao melanocephalus | reverse complement strand
CTGGCGACCTGTGTGGCTCCTCCACCGGGAATCTCCTAGTCTGTGGGCAACAAGAATTCGTCTGAAAGTGCGGCGTCCACTCGCTCTCTGCGCTTTTCACTGGGAGCTACAACCCTGAGCTGTTGTTAATCGGCCATCTTGGATCTCTCTCCTGCCAGCCCCTTTTCATGAAGGGACTGGGCAGTCAATTGGATTGGAGCTTGAATAAACCATGTTTTGGAAATCACTGGGGGGCACTGTTTTCCATCAAATCTTCCTTTCTCTGGGAAGCCAGCCTCTCCCATGCATATCTTACTGAACTCAAGGGTACAAATTACTCAGGGAAATAAATTGGATTCCCTATAATATTCACTTTTTTCTCTTCAATGTCTCTATCCTGTATTTGCTCTGTAGAAGCAGGGATTTCCCCAGGCATGTTCACCACTGTATCTGCAGTGCTTAGCACAGTACCTCACAGTAGGAACTCTAAAATGTTTGCTGAAGGAGTACTTGAATGGAGCCAAAATGAAATTATCGTTGGCAAAAGTAAAGCAATCCTTACACCCACAAAACTGTAATGTTGTTCTTCCAAAGGAAAGATGACTACAGCATGAAGTGTCACCATTCAGGTAACCAAATGTTGTTTTATCCACATTAAACTCTGTAGTATATTAATTGTATTTATATACTTAAAATTAAGCAATACATTTCCAAATGTAAGAAATTTATATTTGAGAATCATATTTTCCTCCCAGCATTTTCTTTATTACCTGGCACATGAAACTAGGAATTACACTTTCTCATTTTAAGTTATTTCTATAGACACTTTGTTTGAAAAAACAGATCTCAAGGGCTCATAATTTTTTCTTTCATATCTTCAAATCTCAGAAGATTCTGGGAGCCATTGTTTTCTTTTTGTATAGTAAGCAATCTTTGATATTCCAAAGCCCTGGAGTCCTGACCTGTAATATTCTAGATCATCGTAGCACTTGTAAAGATAACTACTATTCTTCATCCACTTACTCACCTCCTACTGTGATGGGAGAATACTACCACTACTGATAATCCTCACCATAATTATCATTATTGACAATTTACTACTGCTGGCCACTGTGCAAATCTATCTATATGTTGTATCTTTTTAATGCTCTGAGGTGAGTGTTAAAAGTCATCTAGTTCAGCCCTGAATGTATGATTTATGAATCCTCTCTACAACTCTTCCCCACTGGGAGAGACCAACTTGTAAATAATGAACTGCAGGCCTGAAGATGTAATGAGTACTGCAACAGAGAAGAAAACCAGGCACTACCGGTGCTCAGAGGAGGAGAGCCATCTCTCTGGGAAGGACAGAGAGTGGGTCTAACAGAAGGGATGGCTAAGCTGAGTCTTGAAAGATGAGAGAAGATTTGCCATGTGGTCCTGGCAATAAAGAAGAATTGAGTAAATATTATGTAAGAAAGTTTGGTAAGAATTGTGGATGTATCAAGACTCTTGATTAGCTTGGAATTGGAGGTAGGATGCAGAAGGAGGAGAGAATTTGCAAAGGACTTATTTTTATGTCTGATATTAAACTGGTCTATTCTTACACTTCATACTACAGATAAAACATTTAATTTGGGAGAAGATGGTTCTATTTTCTGAACTGTAGAATGGGAAGAAGTTATTTAATAATAACTATTGAATCTTTCTACATGTTAAGCACAGTATGTACCATTGTACATGTATTAACTCATTACAACAAATTCATGAGGTAGATAATATTTTTCAGTTACACAAAAGAGAAAATGAAAACTTAAATTTGCCCAATGTCATGCAACTTGTATGCCTATGAACCATTCATTGACTCAATTAATTAACGTTTCTTGAGAGCCTGTGATGTGTCTGACAAAGTCAGTGCAGCCAGATTCAAAAACATTTGTTTTAACCACTGCATGGCGTTTCCTTTAGGACTAGAAAGACAATACTCTTTTTCATATCTATTATTGCCTTTAGAACTCTCAGATGACTTACAAACAAGTCCTGTTCTACAGAAGTCAAAGTGTAAAGCCACTAAACACATTTGCTGTCCAGAGCATTATGAAGATTTAACACAAGTCTATGTATCATTCATTGTTATAATGTTCTCAGCTCTGACTGAAACAATCGTGTAGGGCTTTTTACTTAGAAATCCCATTTCTCAGGGTAGTTATAACCTAGCAGTTAATATTTTTCCTATGTGAAGTAGAGTTCAGACAAGGGAGTGCTTTACCCCTGCAAAACAGAATGCACAAAATAGCTATTACATCGTAAAATGATCACATGAGATAGATAATTAAATTAAGAGGGGATTTGGTGCTTAAACCTAGGATTGTGGTTGAAAAACTTCTTATGATGTTTAATTGGTTGCTTCATAGAGTCTGATTAAATGCAACAAATAATAAACAATAATCATTAATATTTCCCTTTTAATCATTCACATAGCAAAGACTTTGTGAAGATAAATGATTGACCTTTTGCCACTGCTGGTAAGCCATGGAGATAGGATTTAATCTTAGCTGTTTGACTCTAGGGTCCGTTCTCTTAACTGTATCATTATAGTCCCACCTTTACAGGATGGTAGTGAAAGATACATGAAATAAGGCCAGTAAAGGGTTTAGCATGGTATGTGTCAAAAAGTGCTCAGTTCTAAAATCAGCTTCTCCAACAAATATGTATTGAATGCTGCATAGCTGCCAAGCACTGTTCTTGGCATGGAAGATACAGTAGTGAGTAAACAAAACAGACATACATTGTTGGCTCATGGAGCTACTATATTAGTTGGAGAACCACACAATAAGCATGCTAAGTAAATACACTATGCTAGATTATGATAATGTGCTATGGGAAAAAAATAATCCAGGACAGAGGTCGACAGGAAGGGTCTAAGTGAGGTTGTGATTTTAGATCCTGGAAAGCCTCAGTAGTTGCTATTTGATTAAAGGCTGATGCCTGGAGGAAAGCATGCCAGAGTAGTAAGAACTAGTACAAGAGCTCCGCAGTGGGCAGAGACGTCCAAGTTCCAGGAACTTCAGAGAGCCAGGGAGGCTGGAGGAATGAGTGAGCTAGGACAGCAGCCAAGCAGAGGGCAGACATTAATGGGAAAACGGTGTGTGCAGACCATGCTGTGCTTTTTAGGCCATTTTGCATTGATTTAAGCTTTTACTCAGGGTGGGTAGAAAGCCACTGAAGGAGCTGAGAGGGGCAGTGCCCGGATCTGACTCAGGTTTTAACATTGCACTCTGACTGCTCTAGTCAAAGGAGAAGACTGAGCATAAGGGAGAAATTAAGTGGACTGGTTTGGAGGTCACTGCAAAAGTCCAGCTTGGAGATGGTAGTGGTTTAGACCAGAGTGGGAGCAAGGGAGGTGGTGATAGGACTAAATGAAGGTGATGGTAAACTTTTTTGGGTTGATGTTTCATCAGAATCACGAGATCTATGTAAGTTGAGCTGAGATGCAGAGCCACACTGATCTGATGATGTATTAAACAGTACACTTTACTGTTTGACCCTAAAATGTATAAAGCTCTCACTCTAATCAGGGCATTGTGCCAGACACTGCAGCTGAAACACTCTGAGGGTGTCCATGCCCTCAGAGAGCTGTCCTTCTATTAAGAGGATACTAGTTACACCATAACTATATGTGCTGCAGAATATGGCTAATAGCACATTTGTTCAACGAATGTTCACTGCCTGTACAGTTTTAGGGGCTGCAGATAGAGCTGAGGATAGAATAAACAAACATTCTGCCTTACCGGAGTTTATATTCTAGCAGAGAGGAACCAAAATCAGCAAGATAACCATGTAAATTATATAGCATGTTAAAAGGTAATAATGAGAGACTTCATGACGATCTAGCCCACACCTGTGCAACACTGTCATGGTGAAAACTTAGAAACAATGCACTATCCATGTAAAGGGGAACAGCTTGGGCTGGATGCAGTGATCCGCAACTGTAATCCCAGCACTTTAGGAGGCTAAGGCGAGGGGATCGCTTGAGGCCAGGAGTTCGAGACCGGCCTAGGCAACATAATGAAACCCTGTTTCCACAAACGAACAGAAACAAACAAAAATTGCTAGGCGTGGTACTTGGGACGCTGAAGTGGGAGGATCACTTGAGCCCAGAAGGTTGAGGCTTCAGTGAGCTATTATGGCATCACTGCAGTCCAGCGTGGGTGACAAGTGAGACCCTATCCCTAAACAAAACTTTAAAAATAAAAATAAGTGCCAGGTGCGGTGGCTCACACCTGTAATCCCAGCACTTTGGGAGGCTGAGGCGGGTGGATCACAAGGTCAAGAGATTGAGACCATCCTGGCCAATCTAGTAGTCTTGGAAACAAGGAAGAGATGGTGAAACCCCATCTCTACTAAAAATACAAAAAATTAGCCTGTGGGCGTGGTGGTGCATGCCTGTAATCCCAGCTACTTGGGAAGCTGAGGCAGGAGAATTGCTTGAAACTGCAAAACAGAAGTTGCAGTGAGCCAGGATCGCGCCACTGCACTCCAGTCTGGCAATAGAACGAGACTCTGTCTCAAAAAATAAATAAATAAATAAATAAATGAAAATAAAAATAAAAAAGGGACTAACTTAATAAAGTGGTATGTTCAGTTTACAAATTACTATGCAATAGTATAAAAACACACAAGAAGATCTACCTGAACCAATGAGGCTAGCTGCACCTCAAAGCATTTAAAGAGCAAGATGATGAAGTAGAAAGTATATCATTCATGTAAAAAACTAAATAGATTATACATATATATGCACATATACACACACATCTATGTGGATGTTTATGTACATACATGCATAAAAACATTTTGGAAAAGTACATGAGGTAATGGGGTCCATCTCACTGAGGAATCAAAAGTCTTCCTAGATGCCTCACAGGGTTCATTGCAAGCCGTCTGGGGAATGTGTCTTGGGTAGGCGAGCAGCTCATTCTCCAGCACTTGGTGGCCATTGCATGATGCACACGGTGTGATCCTTTGCAGGATAATCTAACCTTGACCACAACTCTGACAAATTATATACCTGGATCAATTTCTGGAAATGCTGAGACCCTTTGGGTAGACAGGATGGGTGCTAGGTGAAAATGGGATTTCTCCTCTCTCCCCTGTTTCCAAGACCTTCCTAGGGGTGGGTGACTGAAGCTCTATTCTGGTCTCCTTTTCCTCGTGGATTATCACCTCGCCCACTCATTCAGCCTTCTCAAGATGGGTTAATGAGATGAACCACTCCAGTCAAGTGCTAGCAGATAGAGAGGTTGGCATTTGAAAACCTTCTCATCCCCCAAATGCATGAGTTTTATTTTAAAAGTGGGATAGAAGACACAAGCATTGCATAAGATTGCATATGAGAAAACACTGTTACCCATAAACCACTGTAAACATATTCCATTATTAAAATGATTAATATTTGCTCCCCCACCCTCTCCACTGTGCGCAGATGAAACGTTATTGTTATTATTAACCTTCTCACCTCCTCTATGGTACACAGACTGGGAATGCTATTAATAGTTTCCCCCTCCCCGACCCAGTTCTTTCTGTTACTATGAAGTAATTTGGATGAACTGTGCTGGGTTTAAAAGGCCAAGGATTTTTCATCTTCCCCATTCCAAGTAGCATTCTTTCTCCTTATTGTTGAAATTTACAAAGTACTTGGATACAATGCAGATACTATACACACCTCACCTTTTACATGAAAAAACTGGGGCTCAGAATCGTGCACTTATCCAAGTTGGTAGAAATCTGGAATTTAACCCAAATCTTCTCCCAAACCTTGTGTTCATGTAGCACAACCCACGCTTTGGCTCTGAAGGATTCTTTACCACATAGACTTTCTCTCCTAAAGTCTAGCCCAGAACAGAGGAGTGTTTGCTTCTCTTTTGACTCAAGAGCACATGAGGGTGCTGGCTGGTCAATGGAGGTAGGCCTGCAGCAAAGATTAGGTTTGTGATGTCTACGTCTCGTGGGAGGGGAGTCTGTGCACGGGAACAGATAAGCAGCACTGTGGGTGCCCTCCTTGAGGCTCTTTGCTCCTGTGTTTCTCTGTGCATGTGTTTGTCTCTGTGCCCTTCTCTCAAGTCTTTAAACAGGATGATCCCTCATTTCCAGGGTTTTACATGTCCTCTTCCCTTTGCAAAGTCCTGTCTTCCTTAGATTCTAATCATCTCAGCTCCAGTGTAATTGACTCAATGCAATTGTTGGTTGAGTTGCGTCCCTCAAAAATACGCTTAAGTCCTAACTCCCAGTACTACCGAATGTCACCCTACTTGGAAATAGAGTCTCTGCAAATGTAGTCAAGATGATTGGTGTCCTTTTAAAAAGGAAAATTTTACATGCAGATACATCCAGGGGAGAATGTCATGTACAAATAAGGCAGAGATTGGGGTATTGCGTCTACAAATCAAAAAACATCAAGGAATGCCAGTAACCACCAGAAGCTGGGAGAGAAGGATAGAATAGTCTTCTCAGACCTCCGGAAAGAACCAAGCTTGCTGACACCCAGTTTTGGACTTCTGGCCTCCCAAACTGTGAGAGGATACATTTCTGTTGTTTTAAGCCACCAGTTTGTGGTAATTTGTTACGGCAACTCTAGAAAACGAATACAGATCTTCCGAGATTTTCGGATCAGGCCAGGTTCTTCTAGTGCATGTTTTCACAACATCAGTTGTTTTTCTAAATAGCGTGTATCACAGATTGCGGTTATGTATTTGATTTTTTAAAATCAATATTTATCTCCTCCACTAAAATTAAAAAACTTGTGAAAGCAGGGAGAATGCTCATACTACCAACCAATATAAAAACAGTATGATAAACATTTTTTAAATGAAAGGAAGAGTAAATGAACGAATGGATTGATGAATGACAAGAAGAGAGTACAGCATTTGTAATTTTGGCCTGGGGACATGGGGGAACTGTCCATTTGAAAGCATAATAAAGCTCACTCTCTCTTTCTCCATTTAGATTTGAACAATGGTCTTTCAAAAAGTCTATGAGTAATGATAAGATTGACAAAACAGTTCATAATATTAGGAAAAACTGTCAGCACTAACACTGATGATAATTACTGTAAAACTGTGACAAATGAAAACAAATCATTTCTCTTAGAGAAAATGAATGCCCTTTATCTATCTTATTAAACAGCACAATCGTAATTATCTGTGCCATCAATTTTGTATACGATCTAAAATTATAAACAATTTTTATTTGATGGAAACAGTAAAATTATACATTTTTCCTATCTTTAGAGTTAGCTATTTATAAATATAATGTATACACATATCATAAAAATTACTGGAAGAATGAAGCTGCTTTAGGCTTAAGGACAAGAATCCTGGGGTCAGACCCCAAGCTTAAAGACCAGCTCTTATCACTTACCAACTGTGTGACCTTGGACATGTCACTGAACATCTCTCTGCTCAGCTTTTAACTTCTGCCTCATAGAGTAGTTGTTTGGATGTATCTAATAAACTACTACTGTTCATGTAAACACATACAAAAGTAATTGGCACATTATAAACCTCCATACTTTTTCACCATTAATGTTATCAGACATCTGACAGTTGATGAGATCATGGTGAGTTGTCATTCAGCTATTCTCACCTACTTACATCACAACTACACATTACAAATCATTTTTCCTTCTCATTTTTAAGAATTAGAAAGCAATGAACAATATAGGTGAGTGATGCCTGAGATTAAGGGTGGCAAAGAGATATCACAAACACATTCCCTTTTAATTAAAAGAGGGCTGGAAATGTAATTAACCTTTTAATATGTAGCAAGAGAATAAGAGGCACAAAATAAAATGTTAAAATAACAAAAAAATTGGAATTAAAAGTCCCTGCTTTCATTCTTTTGAAAGCATTAATTTATTTAATGGTAGATTTTTAAGTTCAAGTTTTTGCACTTTGGTTTCAATCCTATCAAGTCAAAATTTCAAACGACTGTTAAAATATCAGGTTAACTAAATGGTTTGAATCCTTAGAATTACAATCAATTTAGGGGGTTATATTTCTGATCAAACACATAGAATTTCAGAAAATCAAAACAATTAAGCACATCTGTGTGATGCCCCCTTCTCAAATAAACCCTTTCTACTGACAACATTTTCAAGAACTTGGCTGTTGAAGTTTCAGATAAGTGAAGTTTATGATGCACTGGATTAATAGCTTCTCTTCATTGGCAGCTGAGCTGCATCAATTCCCATATCTCCTCTCCCAAGACAGCCAATTAATATTTTTAAATTGGTATCAGAATAGCCAGGCTAGAACTTAGCTCTTCTCCTGGTGTCAAATGTGATCACTCTCGTTCAACCTCAGATTTAATGCTGACTTGTCTGCTGAAAATCACTACTGCCTACATTGGGAAAATACCACGTTTAAAAAAAAAACTCCTTTAATGATCCATTTTGGCTAGAGAGGATCAAGTTTATTTTCCAGGAAGATGCCAGCAGCTTGTGCTCTTTTTGGGTGTCTCCCATCTTGTCTTTGTGGTTAATTGTGGAATCACAGATATCATGGGCAACTAACATAGGAACAGGACTCCTTGATGGGCCGTCTATACCATAAGCAGTCATTACCCCAGGTCAGCACTTCCTGAGGGATAAAGAGCTGTACAGGAAAATGAACAAGCCAACAAGATGCCTACAGATCCTATAATTGTCTAGTGAAATTGATAGGCTATACTTGTCAAAGCTGCTGTTTGGCAGTCTCCCTTCCTGCCTCCCCCTCCCTCCTGGTGGCTGGCAATTTCCATCTGCAGCTTTTACAGTTTGATGTGTAATTTGGCCTCTCATGTCTCCCTGAATGTGCCTTTGTGTCACTTCCACTTCTGAGACTGCATCTTTCTCAAACGTATCTTTTGGTATTGTTCAGATTCACTCTTCCTTGCTGTTGAATAGCCAGAATTCATCTTTGAAAAATTTACTGTGAAAATAGAAACAACTGTCAAATGAAGAAAATAAAACACAGAGAACTAAACTGTTTTGTCAGGCATAGGAATTAAATTTTAGGTTTGTTGTACTTTTGATGAAAGTATGCACATATGGGCTCAAAGCCTATCAAATTGTGACAAATTTTGTGTTTGTTTAAGGTTCTACACTGGAGGCTGAATAACTTGGAGGCACAGGATAAAAAAGCACAGGCAAGCAAGCCAATTTGTTTTACATATAACCACTTTAGATGCAGGATGAGACGGATTTTCTCCCTTCACCGTCAAATTTATGCTAGAGATGAGTATTCATGATCAAGCCAGACTCAAAACAAACTAACAATGCAATAAGTATTAACACCCAGGACTCTTAAGGAATGATTTTTTTTTGTACCAAATTTGGCAGTTTATAGACAGTTGCCAATGATCCAACTAAATTAAGTGCTCTTAAATACAAGCTTAAATAAAGAAAAGCCTATTTCATGTATAAGAGGCTACAAAAGAAAAGCAAAATGGCATTGATTGCCCAGCTTCCTTCCACACCTATCTCTAAGGTAGAAGACTCTCAAGGATCCAGACTTCCTTTTCACAGACTCCAGATAGATGAAGTTTATGATGGACACTGGATTAATGGCTGTTAGTCTGCAGCTTGGCTATATCAGTTCCCACATTTCCTGTCTCGAGAGAGCCAGATGAATAGGATTCTTCCTCCTTAGGGCATTCTTGAATGGCAATGGCACTTCTCCAATAGCAACATCCCTAGCATGGGCATCAGGCCCAGATATTTGTTATGTTCTTCCATAGCTTCTGACCAGCAAGTAAGGATTGTTTTTCTCTTTTCTTCCTCTATTGTTATGGAAGTGAGAGGTGGGTGTGCCTGTGTGTGTGTGTGTGTGTGTGTGTGTGTGTGTTTGTGCATGTATGCGCACATGTGTGTGAGAGAGAGGGAGGGAGAGAGAGAGAGGGAGAGAGAGAGAGAGAGAGAGAGACAGAAAAAGAAAGAGAAAGAACAAATGAGCAAGTTCAGGGACTTTTCCTCCTCATTTGTACTAATTTTTATATACTGATTTATAGAAATTGAGATTTAGCTCTTGATGTAACTGCTTGACTTAGACTAAGACATAAGTTATATATAATGGGAACATTTTTTCTGGCAAAGTTATACAGAATAATACATAGTTCTATTATAGTATACATTCTAAAGCCCAAACAGATTAAGTGTTTAAAATCTGAACATAATATTATAATATTTGCTTCCATTTTAAAGGAGAGACAAAAATACAACAATATTTTATGAAGATCTTCCCAATCATAGGCTTCTACCAGCCTTAAATTTCCTTATCTCAATAAAGGTTAGGAGGACGTATCCTTTATGGAAGTTGGACAAAATGTAGTAAACATATACTGAACCATATTTAAGACATTGTTCTATAAAGTTTTGCTGAGACCATCATGTTGCACAACTTCAGGGGATGTCATTCACATATGCTTCTGATATGGTTTGGCTGTATCCCCCAAAACTCATCTTGAACTGTAGTTTCCATAATCCCCAGGTGTCATGGGAAGGACCCAGTTGGAAGTGATTGGATCATGGAGGCACTTTCCCTCATGCCGTTCTCATGATAGTGAGTGAGTTCTCACAAGATCTGATGGTTTTTTATAAGGGACTTCCCTGTTTGCTCGGCATTTCTCTTTTGTGTTGCCATGCAAAGAAGGATGTGTTTTCTTCCCCTTCTGCCATGATTGTAAGATTTCTGAGGCCTCCCCAGCCATGCAGAACTGTGAGTCAATTAAATCTCTTTCCTTTATAAATTAGCCAGTCTTGGGTATTTATTTACAGCAATGTGAGAACAGACTAATACAGTAAATTGGTACTGCAGGGAGTGGTGTGTTGCTATAAGGATATCTGAAAATGTAGAAGCAACTTTGGAACTGGGTATCAGGCAGAGGTTGGAACAGTTGGGAAGGCTCAGACAAGACAGGAAAATATGGGAAAATTTGGACCTTCCTAGAGACTTGTTGAATTTGACCAAAATGCTGATAGTAATATGGACAATGAAGTTTAGGATGAGGTGGTCTCAGATGAGATGAAAAACTTGTAGGAAATTGGAATAAAGGTGATTCTTGCTATGCTTTAGCAAAGAGACTGGCAGCATTTTGCCCCTGCCCTAGAGGTCTGTGGAACTTTGATCCTGAGAAAGATGATTTAGGGTATCTGGTGGAAGAAATTTCTAAGCAGCAAAGTGTTCAAGAGGAAGCATAACAGTTTGGAAAATTTGCAGCCTGAAGATGAAATAGAAAAAAAAAACATTTTCTGGGGGTGAAATTCACAAGCCTGCTGTAAAAATTTATATAAGTAACAAGGAACCTCTACTAGTTCATTTTCATGCTGCTAACAAAAACATAACTGAGCCTGGGAAGAAAAAGGAGTTTAATTGACCTTAGAGTTCCACATGGCTGAGGTGGCCTCAGAATCATGGCAGGAGGTGAAAGGCACTTCTTACATGGTGGCAGCAAGCTAAAAATGAGGAAGAAGCAAAAGTGAAAACCCCTGATAAACCCATTAGATCTTGTGAGACTCATTCACTATCAAGTGAATAGCACGGGAAAGACCAGCCCCCATGATTCAATTACCTCACCCTGGGTCCCTCCCACAACATGTGGGAATTCTAGGAAATACAATTGAAGATGAGAGTTGAATGAAGACATAGCCAACTCATAACAGAGACAAATGTCAATCACCAAGACAATGAGGAAAATGTCTCCAGGGCATGACAGAGACCTTCATTGCAGCCCCTCCCACTACAGGTCTGGAGGCCTAGGAGGAAAAATGGTTACATAGATTGAGTCCAGGGCCAGCCTGTTGTATGCAGTCTAGGAACTTGGTGTCCTGAGTCCCAGCTGCTCCATCTGTGGCTAAAAGGGGCCAAGGTACAGCTTGAGCCATAGCTTCCAAGGATGCAAGCCCAAAGGCTTGGCAGCTTCCACATAATGTTGAGCCTACTGGTACACAAAAGTCAAGAATTGAGGTTTGAGAACCTCTGCCTAGGTTTCAGAGGATGTGTGAGTATGCCTGGATGTCTAGGCAGAAGTTTGCTGCAGCAGTGGAGTCCTCATGGAGAGCCTTTGCTGGGGCAGTGCAAAAGGGATATGTGGAGTTGGAGACCCCACAAAAAGTTGCCACTTGGGCACTGCCTATGGAGCTATGAGAAAAGGACCACTGTCCCCCAGATCCCAGAATGGTACAACCACCAACAGCTTGCACCCTATGCCTAGAAAAACTGCAGACACTCAATGCCAGCTGTGAAAGCAACTGGAGAGGGGCTACATCCTGCAAAGACACAGGAATAGAGCTTCCCGGGACCATGAGTCCACCTCTTGCATTAGTGTGACCTGAATGTGAGACACAGAGTCAAAAGAGATCATTTTGAAACTTTAGGGTTTAATGACTGCCCTATTGGATTTTGGACTTGTATGGGCCTGTAGCTTCTTTGTTCTGGCCAGTTTCTCCCATTTGAAACAGGTGTATTTACCCAATGCCTTACTTTTGATTTCACAGACTCATAGGCAGAAGAGACTTGCCTTGTCTCAAATGAGACTTTGGACTTGGACTTTAGGATTAATGCTGGAATGAGTTAAGGTTTTGGGGTACTGTTGGAAAGGCATGATTGTATTCTGAAATGTGAGGACAAGATATTTGGGAAGGGCCAAGCTAGAATGATATGGTTTGGTGGTGTCCCCACCCAAATCTCATCTTGAATTATAGTTCCATAATACCCATGTGTTGTGGGAGGGACCTAGTGGGAAGTGATTGGATGATGAAGGTGGTTTTCCTCGTGATGGTTTCATGATAATGAGTGAGTTCTCACAAGATCTGATGGTCTTACAAGGGCTCCCCCCTTCACTCAGCACTTCTCTCTCCTACTGCCTTGTGAGGAAGGATATGTTTGCTTCCCCTTCTGCCATGATTGTACATTTCCTGAGGCCTCCCCAGCCACGTGGAACTGTGAGTGAATTAAACCTCTTTCCTTCATAAATTACCCAGTCTCAGGTATTTCTTCATAGCAGCATGAGAATGGACTAATGTAGCTTCCTAGAGTTGCTAAAAGTGGAAAGTGGTCGTATATAAATAAATATAATCTGGATTTTCACTGGTACTCTGAGACTCATAGAATGATGCCACCTCCTCAGCACTGAAAGCTCTTCACAGTCTGGCTTGAATCTCATTTATCACAATCTACGTTAGCTAAGATTTGGCTATATAATATATATTCACTGCCTACCTTTTCTCGTAATTGATCTATGCTCTTCTATCTCCCAGGCCTTTGCTCATGCTAATCAATAAAAGAGAAAATATACACCCATCTATTATCACATGTGGTAGGAAAAACACTAAAGGATATCACATGAGCTGTAAAGAAAATTTAAATGAAATAATGGCGGTTAAAGTTCTGATTTAGTAGCTTGCAAGAATTGCTGCTGGCTTGAGTAGGTGTTGACATGAGCAGAGTTGTGTGCAAGTAAGTCAAGATGGGTTACAGTAAGAAAACTTGTACAATTATTAAATAAGACAGAATCAGGCTCTAGCCTCTGGTGGAAATGATGAAGAATAGCTGTAGAGAGAATTCCAGGGTAAGAGAAGGTAATTGAAAAATCTTGGGAAGTTGTTTACATTGGTGAAAAACAATGAGAGAGAAACTCTTTAAATAACAGCAAGACCACAAGAAAAGAAGGTAGGCAGAGAGGTATGTGAGGTGGGATGAGGGCTGAATGGCTTAAGGAATAGAGAGGAATTAAGAGTCATTTTTTACCCCAGCCATAAAATGAACTTGTTTTCTTGAACATCTTACTCATTAAAAAAAAAAAAAAAACCTAAAATTTCTGGATTAACAACAATAGCAAAAGCCAATCACAGAACAAAAATAGAATTCCAGAAATACAAATACCACAGATGGCTCTATCCTTACAGCATCAGCTAAAATGTGATGCCTACTGTACACTGGGGATAGGCAACAAACCCTAGTGTTTCAAGAGTAGGACTCTCTTTGTATGAAGGAGCTTGCATAAAATTGGGTTTCCAAATAGAGTCGAAATCAATCTGCCCTTCCCAAAGAACATCAAGGAAAACTGGCTATTCAAACTTGGTGCTACAGTGAAGCAGAGAATTATTCTCTGGCATGGAGCCACAAGTCATCCTTCTTGGTGGTGTGTGACCTAAATGTACTCTATCTATGTTAGTTGAAAGTATATTGTCTGAAAGACCAGTGCTCCCAATGATCAAGGAGAAGCAAATTCAGAACCTCTTTGGAGAAACACCCTTTCAACACAGACCTCAAAACATTTCCTCAGATAAAGTTCTCAAGTAGAAAAGTTCATGGAGGGGAGAGAAACAGAAATAAAATCAGACTATTAGAGATTCAGATATTAAGATTATTAGTCATAGAGTATGAACTATACTAAAATAGTTAAAAATACTAAAAATATTAAAAAATAAAATAGAGGATATAAACAAAGAACTAGTGGCTATAAAAATAAACAAATCGAACCTTTAGGAAGGAGAAAAATAATTATAACTGAAAATTAAATGGATGGTAAACATTAGGTTAGATACAGATAAAAGAGACATTTAGTGAACTGGAAAGTAGATATAAAGAAATTATTCAATAGTAGGAACAAAAAGACAGATATTTAAAATATATATACATGGTTAAACAAATGGAAGTCAGAATGAGAAATGCTAATATATATCTCATGAAGTTTCTAGGAGGAGAAAATAGGCAAACTTGGGGACAAGTATACTAATATTTGAGAAGATATAACAGTAGCTTTAGAATTTAGCTGTCTTTAAGTGTCTCATGAAAGAAATTCAGCTGTTTATTTGTTTCCTCATTTTGTCACTACTAAAAGCTTTGATCAGAACCAAGTCCAGATTCTGAGCCTCAAGCCATAGTCAAGAATTAGCAAATCTCTGAGGGAAAAAGCAACTGTTGATCTTCAGATCACCTCTGGAAGTTTCTTGCCTTTCTGCAATTTTAGTTCCCCTAGACTTCCTTTCTTTGGTAGCTTTCAGATGCCTTTAATATATAATTTTTGTAACATATCTGGCTTTTTTTTTTCCAGTGGAAAAAAAATTGTTTTCAGTGGAAGCCTGGAGTTGTCATGAGCTACTTCATTCTAGCAGAAAGTGGAAACTAAGGGTGATATCTTTGATATTTTAGCACATTGAGTTGGTTGGCATATTTATGCAGTTGAAGGAAGGTATAATAAAAGTGTGGTAGCTGGGAGTGAGACTATGTAGAGTCTTGTAGGCCATGGTAAGAATTTGTTTTTTTAAAAAAACATAATGTCAAAATATGCTGAGGACCAGTGCCATAAAGGAAAAAGTCTCAAAGGAGAGAAACACAATAAATAAAAGGAATATGATTCTGAAAAGGAAGAGAGTATCCTGGGATTAGGCTCAAGATTAGGATCCAGAGGCAGTGAAATAAGTTAAATTACTTTGTGATTAGATACTGGTTTGTGGTTGATTAGTGGAGACAGACATTTTAAAGATGAAGTGGATGCTGATTCCTTCTCCTTACCCTCTTAGTGCCAGTAAGATGAAAAGCAGCCTCTGCTTGAAAAGAAAGGAATCTTCTTGTGAGCAAAAGTTACTTGCTATGGTCTGAATGCTTTTATCCCCCTAAAATTCATATGTTTAAACCTAACCCCTACAGTGACAGTATTAAGAAGAGGGGCCTTTGGGTGGTGAGTAGGTCACAAAAGTTTGACCATCATCTTTGATCATTGGGAACACTGGCCTTTCAGCCAATATGTTTTCAATTAACATAGATAGCATAGGCGTAGGTCACAAACCACTATAAGGATGATTTGTGGCTCCATGCCAGAAAGTAATTTTCTGCTTCACACAGCACTAAGTTTGAATAGGCAATGCAACTAGTGCCATTATGAAAGAGGCCTAAAGAGGTCTGTTTGTCCCTTCTGCCATGTGAGGATGCAGCAAGTAGGTGCAATTTATGAGGAATGAGTCCTAACAAGACACCAAATGTGCTGGTGCCTTGATCCTGAACTTATCAGCCTCATAACTGTGAGCAATAAATTCTGTCATTTACAAATTACACTGTGTAAGGTATTTTGTTATAGCAGTTAGAATGGAGTGAGACACTACTGACCACTCTTTTTGCTTGCTCATCATCTCTCCATTCTTCTGATAACAGATCTGCCTTTGGGGAACCATCCCTCCTCATTCTCAGTCCATATGATTTTAGTACAGTAAGCTGCATTTTCCCTTCTGCCTCTTTCCTAAGTGCCTGACATAGAAGTCAAAACATGATCCAGAGCAACTGCTTACAGCAAACACAATTTTGTCTCGTGAAATTCAGTTCTAGAACTTTTGATGGAGCTATTTTGCTGGGGTTGATGGAATATTAATCTGAACCTGCTAGTAGTTAACACAAGGGAAGAACTAACACAAGAAACAGCTAAACTATAAGGATGCAAAGGCATTCAGAATGATACAATGGACTTTGAGGACTAGGGAGAAAGGGTGAAAGCTGGGTGAGGGATAGAAGACTACACACTGGGAACAGTGTACATTGCTCATGTGATGGGTGAACCAATATCTCAGAAATCACCACTAAAGAACTTATTCATGATGTACAAAAAAAGAAGGAAGAAATAATAAAAGAAAGAAAGAACAGAGAAAGACCAGAAGCCAAAGGGGAAGGAGACTGAGAGGCAGCAGTCAGAAACTGATGATCCAAACATGGTTGAGTATGGCTCTATTTCTACACCTAGATCAATTCTGTGTCCTGCTTAAATCAATTTGTGTTGTGTTTTGGCAAACTGCAAAAGAAAGACTCCTCACAAATACACTTGGGAAATTCTGCAATAAATGGGATTTGTTTCCAATAGCAGTTAAACAAGACATTAAAAATCCTAGAATTTCAAAGCAGTAAAGAACTGCGGAGATCAAGAGGACACCTAGCTTGCCTCAAGTCCCATAGTGAGTGAGTGGTAGATCTAGTGCTAAAATCTAGGTATCCTACATTTTTCTTTTATCAAGAAGAGATAATGATATACAGTCATGTGTAATTTAATGAGAGAGATATATTCAGAGAAATGTATCTTTTGGCAATTTTGTCATCCTGTGAACATCATAGAATGTACTTATACAAACCTATATGGAACAGCCCACTATACACCAAGGCTATATGTTATAGCCTATTGTTTCTAGGCTGTAAAGGGGTACAGCATGCAACTGTAATGAATACAGTAGGCAATTGCTAGTCATAACTATTTATGTATCTGAACATTCTTAAACATAGAAAAGGTACCATAAATGATACACTTGTACAGAGCACTTACCGTGAGTGCAGCTTGATCACTGGAAGTTGTTCTGGGTGAGTGAATGAGTGAGTGGTGAATGAATGTGCAGACCTAGTCATCACTGTACATTATTGTAGTCTTTACAAATGCTGTACACTTAGGCTAAGCTAAATTTACATCAAAGTGTTATTTCTTCACTAAGAAGTTAACCATACTTCTTACTGAAGTGTAAGGTATTTTATTATAGCAGCCAAAATGGACTAAGTTATACTGTAACTTTGTTTTTTGAGACAGAGTCTTGCTCTGTTGCCCACAATGGAATGCAGTAGTACAGTCATGGTTCACTGCAGCCTTTACCTTCGAGGTTCAAGTGATCCTCTCATCTTAGCCTTCTGAGTATCTCAGACCACAGGTGCATGCAACAATGCCCAGCTAATTTTGTGTGTGTGTGTGTGTGTGTGTGTGTGTGTGTGTGTGGAGACAAGGTCTCACTATGTTGCCCAGGCTGGTCTTGTGCTCTTGAACTCAAGCAATCATCCCACCTCAGCCTCCCAAAGTACTGGAATTACAGGCATGATTCACTGTGCCTGGCCTTTACTGTAACTTGTTTACTTCAAAAACTTTTTTTACTTTAACTTTTTACTTCATAAATTTTTTAATTTTTAAAACTTTTGACTCTTGTAATAACAGCTTGAAACACTAATATTTTTGTACTGCTATACAATAAATTCTTTTTATATATTATTCTGTATGCTTTTTCTATAAAACATTTGTTTTTACTTCTTAAATGGTTTGTTAAAAACTAAGAAACAAGCACAAACCATACATTACCCTAGGCATGCACAGAGTGAGGATCACTAGTATCTGTCTTCCATCTCCACAGCTTGTCCCGCTAGAAAGTCTTCAGGGCCAAAAACATGCATGGAGCTGTCATCTCCTGTACTAACAATGCCTTTTGGAATACCTCCTGAGGCTGTCTATGGTTAACTTTTATATATAAGTAGAAGGAGTATACTCTAAAATAACAAGGAAGTATAGTATAGAAAATACATAAGCAACACAGTCTTTTATTATCGTGATCTAATATATACTGCGCATCATTATATGTGCTATACTTTTATAGACTGGCAACGCTGTAGGTTTGTTTACACCAGTAATAACCACAAACATGTGAATAATGCATTGTGCTACAGCATTAAGACTGCTACGATGTCACTAAGCAAAATGAATTTTTCAGCTCCATTATAATCTATGGTACCACCATGGTAGATGTGATCCATCTTTGACAGAAACCTCATGGTGTGGGACATGGCTATATGTTCCTTTTCTCTCCTGGCTTCCTTTTACTGGGAAATTTGGTGTTAGGGAAGAAAGGAAGAGCCTCCAACATTAGAGGTAGAGCAAGGTAAGAGGAAAGACAATCAGAGAGTGAGGAATGATTCACTCTCTCAGAAGGTTAAATTATCCATTAATAATTAATAGTTTCTTCATGGAAAGCCAACTAGATTCCCTCTGGTAATCAATTGCCCCAGTCATTACTCAATAGTAAGTCACACAGAGGTTTCACTTCCTTAACTTATAAATATCTTTGGCAGCAGTATCTACTTGATTTTTGTGATTTTGTGATTTTGCAGAAAGGCTCTGGGGTGGAGTTAGGAAAAAGCTTCTCCAAAGAAGCACTTTGACTGCATGTGAAGGTAGAAAGTCATAGGCCCACTGGAGCTGTTTTCTGAAGGATGCAGCATTTTATAGAAAGAGAAAATAGCACTAATAATGTAACAGAGTATGAATTACAAGGTACAAGCAAACATCTGCACACAAATTAGCCAGGATAATGTTATCTTATCAGATGCCACATCCAGGATACATGAGTGAAATCTCTTTGGAATATGTTCATTGTTGCTGCAAAACAGAATGTCCATTGCTTTTAAGAATAATTTTCCTCTGGTTTCTTAAAATGCCTTTTCCATCAGTTAAACCCATTATCAGTGTGTGAAAACCTTGTATTGATCAAGCTGAGTTTGAGCCGTCAAATTCTAATAAAGTAACTTATCTTCTGCATTGTAAGCAGTGGATTATTGGAGCCAGGAAGAGAATTCCAGGAACCCCTTAACTCAGATACAGCCAATAGTCACTTGTGAAGTAAACAATAAGGCCAGGTACGGTGGTTCATGTCTGTAATCCTAGCACTTTGGTAGGTTGAGGTGGATGGATTGCTTGAGCCTAGGAGTTTGAGAGCAGACTGTGCAACATGGAGAAACCCCTCCTCTACTGAAAATAGAAATATTAGACAGGTGTGGTGACACACACCTGTAATCCCAGCTACTTGGAAGGCTGAGGCCACGAGAATCATTTGAGCCCGGGAGGGAGTGGTTTCAGTGAGCCAAGATTGCAGCACTGCACTCCAGCCTGGGTGACAGAGTGAGACTTGTCTCAAAAAAAGAAAGTCTAAGGTCCTATGTGACTTTTGTCAACACCCCACTGTTTCTACTTTGGGCTTCACCTTTCTGATCTGCAAAGCAAGAGAATTAGACTAAGTGAAATCTAAGGTTACTTCCAGGGCAGAAGTGCTCTGACCTTTTATCCTCAGGATAAAGTGTATAGCTGGGAGATTGGTTATGCAATTTGTCATAAAGCATTGAAAGAAAGCAAAGCCTTAACCTTACGCATAATTAAGGACTTGCAACTTAAAACCATAGTTCTGTTTTATATATATAAAATGAATAATGTGTTTTAAATGCACCATTTTGATGTGGATGTGGGGAAACACTCATGTGTTGTAGTGGCGGTGTAAACCAGCACAAGCTTTCTGCAGAGTAATCTGGCAACATATTTAACAATTCAAAATGTATGTAGCCTTTGATTTAGACATTGTGCTAGGAATTTATGTTATAGATATACTTGAACATGTGTGAAATGATTTTTGTATATGGCATTAGGCAAATATATTATTGCCTCAGGTAGTGAAATGCTGGAAATAACCTAACTATTAGTATCCATAATGGAATAGCTCTACAGTGAAATATCATGCAGATATTAGAAAGTAAAATTTAGATCTGACAGGAAAATCTTAAAATATATTCATAAGGAAAGGCTCTTACAGAAGTGAATTCCCTCAGTTCACTGATTCAAGAGAGAATCAGAAGTGATGCTGGCTTTTTCCATTTTCCCCAAGACTTGAGAACCAACAACTGCCTTCTAACAAAGAGTTGACCGGCAATGCTTTTCAGCCAAGGCTGGCAAGGAAGAGGCATAGGGACTCTGGCTGAAATACTGAGATATTCAAACTCCTGAACTCAGGCAATCCTTCTGCCCCAGCCTTCCAAACAGCTGGAACTACAGGTACATGCCACTGTGCCCAGCTACAAATTCTTTTCTCAACATTTTTTATGGTCATCTGGTTTAATGGACATCTCTTGAAAAAAGAAAGCAAATGATAACAATAATGCTATAGTATTGAGAACCTACTCTGAAGTATTGCTAGAATTCTTTGCATATTCTACCATTTATCCTAAAAATTATGATCTACCCAAATGTAATAGATTGAGTATTCCTAATATGAAAATCCAAAATCAGAAATGATGCTCAAAGGACATGATCTTTGGAGCATTTCGGATTTCAGATTTTTTGGATTAGGGATGCTCAATCAATATACTGCAAATATAGTGTTCCAAAATCTGAAAAAATTCTACAATCTGAAACACTTCAAGTTCCAAGCATTTCAAGTAAGGGATATTCAACCTGTTTCTCCATTGGTCAGATGAGAAAACTCAGTCTCAGAGAAGTTTCATGATTTGCCTAGAGAACGATAGTCAGTAAGGAATTAAGATTAGTACTTAGTTCTTTTTAGTCTCAAAGCTGATTTGTTTACCTTGTGTTATACTTTCTAGGCCTTTTTTGAGGGTTATGAATCATGAACTTTTTAATACAGGCAGTTAAACAGGCGTTTTGAATATATGTTAAAAAATTCTAGGTACTGTGTTAAGTCTTCACCAAGTGCAGCCAGCATGTCAAGTCCCAGAAGGGACAGAAATGAACAAGTGTGCTTGATGATGCCTGGGGCCCATGTTAGATGTGCAACCAGCAATAATAAGCGCAGTGTTTCTGAAACCTTAGACATTTTTGTAGCATCCTCACAATGTTCCCTATACCCACATGCCAACTTAATATTAGTTAATGCATTTCTATTTAACTTATTTATTTTCCTTAAAGTCCATCTATTTTAGCCTCAACCTAAGCACCATATCTGTTAAAAGTTGTGGTATGTCAGTAATATTTTCTAGTACATGCTACAGTAAGTATATTACTATGGGGAAAAATCCATTCATGTGCCATCTAACACCACACTTTGGGAAATACTAGATTAGTACCACATTGTCTCAGAGTGATACGGCCCCCTCCCAGGCCCCATGAGATTTTCTTTGTTAACTTTTATGAAGTTGTTGCTCACAGAACTGGAAATATGTAGCTACCAGTGTTTCCTTAGCATTGGTACATTCTCCCTGGTAACATATCCTGCTCCAAAATTGATAGACATATTCATTTCCCATCATGCACCACCCTTCCTAAATGTTTGACTGACTGGAGATGTAATGCACAACAGTGGGTTTTGATACTAAATTTATGGTGAGTCAATAACTCATAAGCCAGTCAGATCTGCAATAGTAAGTATAGAGTCTTCTTAGCAAAATGAGTTGAAACAGGAGGTTAGGAAGGAGCCATGATTTGAACGAAAAGCTTCCACAGCACAGAATAGAGGTGTTTTGAGGTGGGCTATATCAATTGGTCTGAGGAAAGTCAGTTCAAAAAGAGCTTAAGCTGGGTATGATGTCTCAGCATTTTCCCCAAATATTGTAAGTGAGAGAAGAGGGCAATTTAAATTGGTATTTTATGCTTATCAATAAATATTTGCCTATTTTCTAAAAGATGTCCTTAGGAGACATTCTTGGAAATGGGCAACTATCAAGTCAAAGAGTGTGAAAATGTTTTACACATTTAAATATATGTGGTGAAACTCCACAAAACTAAGATTTCAGTGACAATGGAAGAATAGTGTTGACTCCAAAACAATAAAGGTAACAAAATGAAAAACAAAATAAAATTTAAAGAGATGTGGACCACAGAAAGATTCATACTTCCCTTAGCATTGAGTTTCGGACATGACCTCTCTAACCTTGAAGATATTCAATATCACCTGAGGAGTTTGTGAACCATACAGCAGTTTGGGTCTACCCATTTAAACCTAAACTAGAAGCTCTGAGGTGACGACTAGGCATCTTCATGTTTAGGAGGATCCCAGGTCATTCTGATGCACACCACATTCCAAAACACTGACTTAATTGACAGCTAGTCATGCAGGAGGAGAAGGAGGTTGGAATTACAATTACCAACACTTACATGTTAATTATGATTCGTTTAATAATCAATCTACAGAATAAATAACCTTGTTGTTTTTCATTCAGTTTTAACTTCCGTTCCTTCAATTCTAACAACTTTCTGCTCCTCCACCACATTTCAGTGTTCCTGAAATTGAGATGCTTTTAAAAACTGATGTATGTTTTTTTCCTGAAAAGATGTTATTAAATCAATGTTACAAAATACAAAGAATTATGTCTTAATCAAAGAAATTCAACATTTGTGAGAGACCTCAAATGTTCACAACATGAAGCCATTTGTAACATTGTGGGTTCCTGGGTTCAATCTGTGAGTACTCTGAAGCCAGTTGTGTAGCTGAGTTTACCTCCCGGGTGTGAACACAGGCCAGTGCACATCATGGCAAGCTGGCCTTACTCTTTAGAGATGTAGTGACTCTCCTAAAGTAAACAACAGCTACCACCTCAACAGCACATTTTTGTTCCCTTGTTAAAATCATCCTCTTAACACATCCGATTGTTAGTGATGGTGATGGGAGTGAAACCTTTTAAGCATGATAGTTTAATCTAAAATGAAGTGTTTCGAATAAATCAAGAAATTGAACTGTGGCAATAAATAAAATTTACTTGCTTTGTTCAGATATTTCTTAAGTAAATGACATAAATAGATTTATGGAGCTGTCTAGTGTTTAAGTGATATTTTTAACTGTATTATGAAAACTTAAATTATATTAGTGGAATTGACAACATATTGGTTTTTAATGAAAATGTTACTGATTTGTATTATGAGACCCCTTATACATAATTGCAGCATTTGTGTATGTAAATCCAGACACACTTAAAAATGTTTATGTACACATCTACACTTATATACGTGCATGCCTACAATTACACATTAAATATTTCTATATATAATAACATGGATCTATAAAAGCACTTATATAAATATGTACAGGTATATATACTGATGTATATATGTTTTAAGACATTTTAAAAAATGGAATTAAGTTTTTTATATATCTATGACTTACTCTGAAGTCAATATAAAGAAAGCAAGAAGTAAAAATATCATTCTAATTTTTCTTCTTTCGTTCTCCTATTTGTAGTTTTATTTTTAAGGTCCATTGTCCTCTGTATTTCATTTTATTTATCAATGTGCATGCCTCATGTCTCTACTAGGCTGGAAATTATACAACGGCAATGCTGTTTTACTTGTCTTTTAATTCTTCAATTGTCTTTTAATTCTTCAGTGCCTAATAGAGTGATCAGCATGTAATAGAGGCTTAAAATTCGAAGGAGTGTTGATGAATAAATGAGTCAGGAAATATAAACACCTCTATGAATTATTTTACTAATTACCTTCTTGAACTTGGGCAAATCATTAATTTACTTGGAATCTAGTTTACTCCTCCTTAAAATTGCAGGGTGGGTTTAGTTATTCTTCAAGGGATCATACAGATTTTTTGTTTCGTATATCAAAATTTTTTCATATTATGAATGCTTTATAACATTATTGTGATATATAGATACTGCTGAAACATACAATTTTATCACTGCTTCCATCAAATATATTAGATATCAAAAAAGAAAAGTTAAAAAAAACTAAAATCATGAGGTATAAATTTTATATACAGTGAAATGTCAGGGAGAAGGAAAAGATTTAAGAAGCACAGGCTTAAAAATCAGTAGTCCTAGAATCTAGTCTGGGCTTTATGACTTACTAGCTGAGTGACCTTCAAAAATAAGTCAATTAACTTCTTAGGCTCTGTTTCCTGGTCTGTAAAATAAAGATTATAATACCTGCTTTATCCCCTTCTCAGGGTTGTTGTGAGGTCCATTAAGATAATATATGTGAAAGCAGTTTATGTAGTGCAGTATAAATGAAGGTTGTAGTTTTATCCCTCAATACCAATGTTTTAATGGTATTAAACTATATATTGTTATGGCACAATGAATTCAAAATTCACCAAGGCTCTGCTAAAGAGAAACATAAAATGATAGATGTGATGGGAAACAGCTCTGAAATCTTAATTACATTATGCAAATGTGAGGTAATACTATTTTATATCTTGATGCAGATTTCTGAATCAGTTATAGGGATGCATTCCAAGTAGTACAGTGTCTAGGTAACAAATGAATGCTTCTGAACAGACAGAGGAATAAAAATCTTCCTACTAATTCTTATTTAAGCCAAAAATCTTAGGCTTTTAAATCTTTCTAAACATTATTCACTAATGTTGAACAGGTAACATGTGAAGCGACAGTAGTGTGCAATAGTAGAGACATGAATAGATCTTTCAAAATCAGCTTTTTAATTTTGACTCTCATGAAAACTTTAAGAACATGGGTTTAATGGCAAAAGCAAATATGGCCATTACTTCCAGGAAACAGATGCTTGTGCCCAGTGTAAGGGGAAACATTTATCTAACCCAGAGCCTTAGAATCATAAGGCAGTTGGCAAGTCCACAGGAGTGATGGTAAAATAAGATACTCTATACTCATTTATTAGTTCATTCAACAAGTATTTATTTTGATTGGGTACTTTTCTTGGAAGTCAGACCTCAGTAGTGAATTCCAGGGATAGGCTTCTTTTCTTGTCAGAACTTTCAATCAGGCAGACAAAACAAATGTTAAAGAACAGGAAGGCAAAGAAGGCATATTGGTTAAGAATGTAGACAGCTTAAAGAGAGAGGCACTTATGGGATTTGGGGGCAACCTAATTTTATTAAGTCTCAGTTTCCTCATTGATAAAAACAGAATAGTGCCATCACTGATCTCATGGATCTTTGAGAAGATTAAATGAAGCAATGAGTATAAATCATAATGTGTAACCCATAGTAACTTTTTTTTGAGATGAAATCTTGCTCTTGTCACCACAGCTGGCGTGCAGTGGGGTAATCTTGGCTCACTGCAACCTCCGCCTGCTGGGTTCAAGCAATTTCCCGGCCTCACTCTCCCCAGTAGCTAGGATTATAGGCACGAGCTACCACACCTGGCTAATTTTTGTACTTTTGGTAGTAAAGACAGGATTTTGCCATGTTGGCCAGGCTGGTCTTAACTTCTGACCTCAGGTGATCCACTGCCTCAGCCTCCCAAAGTGTTAGGATTACAGGCGTGAGCCACCACACCCAGACCATAGTAAAGTTTTAAGAAATGTAGACTTTATGGTGTTGATAAAGACATCTTTATCAACTATACAACTTTAAACCAGTTAAATAGACTGTATTCCATGTTAGGACATTCTACGAGGAATCTTGCTTTATTCATGTCTTAGAATCTGAAAACTTAGGCCATGTTGTACTTTGAACTCTGTTTTCAGATGCAAATCTCCCACATTCTCACATTTGGCTTTGTCACCTGTCTTCAGCTTCACACTTACCATCAGACCCATGTCATGTCTTAAGCTGCTTCTCCTGTTCTAGCCTGCCTTTCTTGGCTACAACCCACACTCACTCACGGAAGTCATGTTTTCCAGCCACTCCAGAAAATAACTGCACAAGCCACCTGATCAAGGTTCCCAAGGGAGTCCTTCAGCCCAGGGAAGGGATTCAGCCAATTTTTCTTTTTTCTTTTTTGTAATGAAGCAATTTATCCTCTCTAAGTCTCAGTTTCTGCATTCATTAAATGACAGGATTTAATGTGATCGTGTCTTTTAAAAATCCATTGTTTTATAAATTCTGATTTCTCTCTGTTTTTGTAAAATTTATTTTGGTGTGAAAATGATGACATTTTACATACAGGACTCTTCAAAAATCATATGAAACCTATTGAAACAATAAGAGCAAATAGGCCAGGGAACAAATGTTAGAGTCCTTTCACTAATAATAGGTGGGGCTGCATTCTCATCTCTTTGTGTGGCTTTCACACATTATAAAATTGCTTTGCCAATATCACTTAGTGGAGGCGGGGGAGGGGATATTTTAAAACTAGGAATTGGATGTTTCACTTGGTTGCTCCCTCATCCATCTTAATTTTGACACCATAACCACACAGCACCCAGCACACACCCCTTCCACTCTGATGGAAAGAATGGCTATGCTTATGAATGTTTAAAAGCAAAAATGGAAGGAGGTACATTTTATTTTAAACACAGACACATTCTCTTTCTCAAGTAAAACCCTAAGCAGTAACCTTTCAGAGAATGCTAAGAATGGAAATAAATTCTTTGTTGAGTTCATAAATCTAAGTAATTCTAGTTAGTCAGGGTTCCTTTAAGGAATGTGGCTAACAATTTAAAAATATGTTAAGAGAAAGGGAAAAAAGCAAGAGTAAAAGGAACTGTTAAAATCAACAACCTCCATAAATGAACCACATCCTGATTATTAATAATATATTGCATAAAATTCATTAGGTACCTTTTACAGTTTAGATATCTATCGCCAGCAATGATACAATGCAGCTATACCAGTTTTTTTTAACTTCAAGGATCATAGAATTAGTATACCTTTATTATTTGAATATAAAATTTCTTAACACTTGTTTAATTTCTTTGACAGTTTATAAACTAGGAAGACTTTTTTGTAAGTGTAAGTCTTTCACTAACATCAAGGTTCCATTTTTTACGTGAGACATTTTTAACAAAAAGTGACAATATCAGAAAAAACAATGAGAGCTAAACTTTATTGAACATTCACTATACACCAGGTACTATTCTTGGGGCTTTAAATGGACCAATTTACTTAAAACAGCCTAATGAAACACATAATCCCCCTTTTTAATGAGTAAATAAACTGTAGAAAATGATACAATTTTAAGTACATATGGGATTCTACTTAATTAATGGCAGACTGGGTAATTCTGGAGAATTGCCAGCCAATAAAGACAATTTAAAAGGCTAGGAGGAAAACTGCACATTTTAAAAAGCGTTAAAGAACAAATGAGATTACAAAGAATTACCAGGCTGAGATCTGAGGGCGAATAGGAGACCACAGTCAAGAACGTAGAGCACTCAGGGACTTCTGCTCTGGTAATATTTGCTGATCCTGGAGAGATGATGGCTAAGAGGCTGAATTGAGGTTTTGATAATAGACGATTCTTATTTTGGGCTGGGAATTTAGAGTCCCACATTCTTTTTTTTTTTTTTTTTTTTGAGACAGAGTGTCACACTGTCACCTAGATGGGAGTGCAGTGGTGCGATCTCAGCTCACTGCAACCTCTGGCCCCTAGGTTCATGTAATTTTCCTGCCTCAGCCTCCTGAGTAGCTGGGATTACAGGCACATACCACCGTGCTGGCTAATTTTTTATATTTTTAGTAGAGATGGGGTTTCACTATGTTGGCCAGGCTAGTCTCGAACTCCAGACTTCATGATTCGCCCACCTTGGCCTCCCAAAGTGCTGGGATTACAGGCATGAGCCACGGCGCCCAGCCCAGAGTGCTACATTTTAAAGGCAAAGCATAAGTAAATGAGTACTCATAACAACTGCAGCCTGAGTGTAGGTCCTCTGGGTGACCTAGACAATTGGAAACCCTCTATTTAGATTAAGGTAATTCCCGATTGCTATTGCCTACAAGCCCGGAAAAAGCAAAAGATAACTGACTTGGGGCACTCAAATAACTTCTACTAACAACAATTGAAACACCTTACTCCACACACAATAAAAGGAATCCAAACACATGAGGAGACAAAACAGCATGAGTGAAAACCAGCAGAACCAAAAGACAACAGAAACACACAAAGACTTCAAATACTGTAGCCATTACAAAGGTTCTGTAAAACAGCCATGCCTACTTCAGGGGATAAAAGTCAAGCATGAAAAATTTGAAAGGCAACCTAAGAATACAAAAAGTGATATGATCTAGGAAATTTGGGAAAGAACAAAATAGAAGTTATAAAACAGAAAAAGATAGCAACCAAAATTAAGAAATCAATAGATGAGTTCATTGGAATTTAGGTGCATAAGAAGAGAGAATCAGGGAATGAAAAACAGGTGGAAATCACGGTGAGACCAAAAGATGGAAATGATGCAAGAAACAAAAGAAAGAAAAAGACAGAAAACACAGCATGGAAGTCTGTCACATGTTCAGTAGAGCCTTAAAAGAATCCCAGAGACAGAATGGGGCTGAGGCAATGTTTGAAGAGCTGAAGGCTAATTTTTTTTTTTTTAGAATTGATGAAACATATCCATCCATGGAGTCAAGAATCCCAATGAATACCAGCAAGAATCACAGATAAAGAGGAAATCTTAAATGCTATCAGAAAAACAGATGATTGGCTTATAAAAGAGTAACAGTTAAACTGAGAGCTGACCTCTCAACAGTAACGTAAGAAACAGGAGAAAGTGGAATACTTTTAATATGTTGAAAGAAAGTAACTACCAAATCTGAATCCTGTACCCACTCAAAATGTCCTTCAAGAATGAGGATAAAACCAAGATGTTTTAGATACACACTAAAGAAAAATCTAAAGGATGTTATTTAGACAGAAAAGAAATGATACAGGAAAAAATAAGGAGTGAGGAAAACTAGTATCTGGGCAAATGTAAAAGAACATTGATTATTAAAAATATGAATATATCTTATGATATATGATCATAAAGTGATAGCATCTAATTCTGTAATTCAAGAACAGTTTATATGGTTTTAAGGGCTAGAAGGTACATAAA
The DNA here is from genome assembly GCA_963573385.1 of Cacajao melanocephalus. Lineage (NCBI taxonomy): Eukaryota > Metazoa > Chordata > Mammalia > Primates > Pitheciidae > Cacajao > Cacajao melanocephalus. The sequence continues at coordinate 53,250 of CAUYLG010033078.1, read as the reverse complement.
TGTATGTATTGCAATTATTTGATAAGAGAATAATATGTTATAATTACTAGAATTAACACAAAAATAGTCTATAACTGTTAAGTTAATAGAATAAATTGAATGACTAAAAAATTTCTTGTTGATTAAAATAAATCAAGAAAGCAGACAAAAAAAAAATTAGGTAGCAGATTTAAATCCAAATATCAGTAATCACATTAAATTTAGATAAATTAAACATACCAATTAAAAGATAGAAATTGGCACACTGAAAAAAAATAAGCAAACAGCTAAAATCATATGTTCTCTAAAGAGCCTTTCTATTAATATACACATATAAAATAATTAAATATATATGTATTATGTATTCATGTTACTGTATTATATATAACATAAAAACGAAATCTAAAGAAACCTGTAGTGGATGTATTAATACTAAAAAAAAAAAAAAAAAGATTTTACTATAACAAATAGGATAATTCACCATGATAAAATTGCATTTCCCCTGGAAAGACATGTCAATTCTACATTTGTGTGCATCTATCAATACATGGCTTCAAAAAACTTAAAGCAAAAATTGACCAAATTATAGAGAAATAGACAAGTCCATCGTGTTAGTAGGAGGTTTTCTCTAAAACATTCATCTCTTAGCAAAACATATGCCCTGCAAGACATCATACATCATATCATATCATATCTGATGATATTATTTAAAACTTAAATTTCTTTCATACTAAAGTATGAGAGGAAATGGGTATCACCTTCCTGATGATTTCCCATGGCTGGGACCTTTTAGGAAGCATTCTCCCTAGAGCATTTCAAAATAATTATGAAATACCTACTTCCTTTCAAAAGGTGTCACTCCTATTTACTCTGGGTTTTCATAAATAACTTACAATACAAAAGTATTTGGTGGTGTGACATTTTAAAGACAAGGAAGAGAATTATTCCTAAAGGCTCCTCATTATCTGTAACATTTAAAAAAATCAACTGATTGCTGTTTGTAGTCACCCCCTGACTTTGCTGCAAATGACGAATCTTAGTATTTTCCTTCTTGTTGCAATTCTCACCTTGATGATTTTATAAATGCCTGTGCAATCATTTAAGGATGCTGTTATAACTTGCTATCACAGGATTCAGGTTTGTCTCTTGCTCTTTTTAGTTATTCCTTACTCCTCTTAACTCCCCTCCCCACCCCCCACCTCTTTTTTTCTTTGTTTCTGATTACCTGCTTCACACATGGGAGGTTCCTTGTATAAGTCGCAGCTTTTTCCTAAAAATTCCTCTCCATAGTTTCCCAAACGTCTAAATCCTTGAGGATTTGCCCCAGTGAGTTCCAGAATGTCATAGGCTAAAATTTATTTATTTTTGTCTCATTACGTGAAGAGTATTTGACCTGAGGTTTTAAAATACATGACCAGCCCCAGCAAAGTGTAGCTAATGAAAGAGTTGCATAGAACAATGTCAGTCATAGAAGGAAGGTGACAATATTTTGGTATCATTAGAAATGAAATGAAGAAGAAGCTAAATCATCTGATATTGAAGATGCCAAGTTTGGTGTTTTGTCTGAAAAGAAAGTTCATTTCCATTTCCATCCCCTTTTCTTTTTTTTTTTTTTTTTTGAATTCCTCCATTTTTTAATTCCTCATGAAATGCAATCCCATATCATGTGGTTATTGCAGGAGAGAATCCATTGCTTTTACAAAACTAGTACAGTTACACAACATCAGAAAGCATTTTTGGGAGATGAAAAATAAGATTATATGATTAATTACATTTTTGAACTTCAAAAACATTTAACTATGCATCCTTAACACTGTATTGCAACTAAAGGAAATCGTGGGAAATTTAGAATAGTGTATTTATTTTGCATTCCACTAGTAGGGTTGGTCTTTCTAAGCTACTTGGCGTTTATGTCCAGTTCATCTTATTTTAATATCAGATTAGAGAAAATATCATATATACTAAATTATCAGATACAAAAAATCTAGATAGGCATATATTTTTGTAAACAGGTTAATTTGCATGGCATTTGGTGTCTTAGCCCTCACACATATGTTAAATGGAATACTTTTCAAACTAACATAGAGTAGAGATCATACCAAATAACTCTTTCAAAAGTAAGAAACATTTCAATGATTAAAGAAAATTTTCAAAGAGAATAGAGAGAAAGTTTAACACAATGATTTTGTACATTCTCAATGGTATGTTCTATCACAATTTTCTGTTTGGGCTATTAACATGAATTTTGTGCAATACTATGAAGGGAAGATTGGTTACTTTTCAAAGAAACCACTTATTTTCTCTCAAAACTGAATGTCTAATGAAAGGCAATTTTTAACAAGTTATTATTGGTCAAATGTAGTAAAAGTTGGTATTCCTCTTTAATATTCACAAGATGATTCTCTTACTCTTTTACGTCTTTCGACATAGTTATTTTTAGCAATTACAGCTCTGCCTTTTGTCTCACTTACTCTACAATCTATATAACCATTATTAGACATTGCAGGAAAGAATACCACATGGCTTAAAAAGTACTCATTCTGTCTTATCTGCCAGCCATGGCTGTCTCTTTACAGTAGCCTAGGGAGAGTAACCCCAGACACATTAACTCTTTAAAAAATATAATGAATGGTCTAAAACCCTCAAAGAGAGATGTATTACATATATGAAAATACTGTGGTGAAATGACCTAATAATTTTTCACTACCCATGGGAAAGTATTCTCACATCTCCAAAGGGGCTTTAATAAAATCAAATTCAATATTTAGAAGATGCTACTTATTATAAGGAATAATTCACTTAACCAGACACTTCAGTGAGGACTTATTTTATGCCACTGAAACAGGATAGGACTACAAAGATAAGAAGCAGATTATATTATTCTTTTATTCATAAATCTACATTTTCTGAATATTTACTACCTGCCAAGCACTGAGTTTGGTCCTGAGGATACAACGCACCAGATTTCAAATTTGTTTTATTCTAGAGTGCTTATAATGCAAGGTAGTTTTCTTCTACCATCTAAGGTGCCATATGCTTACAAATGATGCCCTATGTAAACATTCCAAACACACATTTTCTACCACCATTATTTTTGTTGTCTTCCTCTTATTAACTGATCCCACCTGCTGCATGATAGAATATAGCAAGGTGTTACATAGAAGCATCTTTTTACATCTTTCTTGCTTTTCTTCAATAACAACAATAACGATAAAAACAAACTGTAATAATGTGTTGTGTACTTGTTGTACCTGGATTGGGCTAAGTGCCTTATAGGTAATGTCTCTAAAATTCTCCAAAAATTTATCAAATAAAAACCATTATCATTTTAATGTATTGAGAAAATATTCCAGTTCAAAGTGACTCACTAAATCCCTTGAGTGAACCAGGTTAACAGGAGGAGGCTCAGCTCAAACTCAGACTCAAACTCAGATCCAATAAATACAATGATGATATAGAAGGAAGCCTTTACTGTACCCCACTTATCTTCCTTCACAAAGTCTTACTAAGTCAGGCAAGTTCGAGCTGATTTTAAAAGAGCTGGATCAGGAGATTGATGTTTTCTCTTCCTTTATAATCACTGTCTTGATAGATAGATTAAAAAGCTAGCAAGTTCTCACTCATAGGCAGGTGTTGAACAATAAGAACACATGGACATAGGGAGGGGAGAACTACACACTGGGGTCTGTTGGGGGGGATATAGGGGAGGGACAGTGGGAGGTGGGAAGTTGGGGAGAGATAGCATGGGGAGAAATGCCAGATATAGGTGAGGGGGAGGAAAGCAGCAAATCACACTGCCATGTGTGTACCTATGCAACAATCTTGCATGTTCTTCACATGTACCCCAAAACCTAAAATGCAATAAAAAATATATATTAAAAAACAAAAGCTAGCAAGGAAGGAACCGCCCAGAGGCATTCAAACCAGAACAACTCCATCTTGATTAGGAGCTGGGTAAAATAAGGCTGAGACCTACTAGACTGCACTCCCAGGAGGTTAGGCATTTTAAGTCACAGGATGAAATAGGAAGTCAGGACAAGATACAGGTCACAAAGACCTTGCTGATGAAACAGAGATTGCAGTAAAGAAGCCAGCCAAATCCCACCAAAACCAAGATGGTGATGACAGTGACCTCCAGTTGTCCTCATTGCTCATTATACATTAATGATTATGTATTAGGATGCTAAGGGACACGCCCACCTGTGCCATGATAGTTTACAAATGTCATGGCAATGTCAAGAAGTCACCCTATATGGTCTAAAAGGGGATAAATCCTTGGTTCTGGGAATTGCCCACCCCTTTCCTGGAAAACTTATGAATAATGCACACCTTGTTTAGCATTTATTTATTTATTTTTTTTTGAGAAGGAGTTTCACTCTTGTGGCCCAGGCTGGAGTGCAAATGGCACAATTTCAGCTCACGGCAACCTCTGCCTCCAGGTTCAAGCGATTCTCCTGCCTCAGCCTCCCAAGTAGCTGGGTTTACAGGCATGCGCCACCATGCCTGGCTAATTTTTTTGTATTTTTCATAGAGACAGGGTTTCACCATGTTGGCCAGGCTGGTCTCAAACTCCTGATTTTGTGATTCGCCCTCCTTGGCCTCCCAAAGTACTGGGATTACAGTCTTGAGCCACTAGCCAGGCTAGCATACACTTATTAAAGGAGTAATCTTAAGCATAATCAGGTAAGCAGCCCACACCACTGCCTTTGAGTAGCCAGTCTTTATTTCTTTACTTTCTTAATAAGTTTGCTTTCACTTTATGGACTCACCCCAAATCCTTTCTTATGCAAGGTCCAGTGGATTTGGCATTATGGGATGTTAATTGCTATTCTCTTTGGATTAATGTGCCTTGCACTCTTTGGTGACAGCTATGGGTGACAGGATTAGGCATGTACAGGATAACTGGACATGGGGAGCTTTTTTCTCCTGAAAAGGGGAAAGTTGAGAGCCGATGGGACTGCTGGAAAAGATTCCTTTACTACTGGCAAGCGGCCACCTGAACTTTTTATTCAGTGTTGCTGTGATGAGTGGGTTTTTCTCTGGCCTCTCTGAACTCTTCGCCTTCCCCACCTTGCCACAGGCAATGCTTTTCTCTTTTCTCTCCTTTCTCTCCTTTTATATATTTTCTGTTATTCAGGACAACCATCTTGCCCAGACACCACGTGTTAAAACATGTGGTCAGAAAGATCATTCCACCCCACTATGAGCGGATCAAACATGACAGGGCCCAAGGGGGCAAGTTTGAGCCTGGCCAGTTCAATATTGGGTGCCAAGTGGAGGAGCTAACGTCTATATTTTGTCACACGTACTTTGCTCTGGCCATAATGGAAAACGACTATTTTCCTTTGTGCTGTGGTTTGGCCCGCAGGCTGTGGTGTGGCGACAGCCAGGTCACTAGGGCCACCCAAGGAAAGGGAATGCAGAAGCCTGGCATACTGGCAAAAGGGTAGGAATTTCTTACCAGTCAGGCTTTTGGCCTCTCTGTGTGCAAACTGGTTGAATAAATGGCAAAAATAACTGTTTATCCCCTCTGTAAAGTTTTGATTAATGGGTAAAAGAATTTGTGAGGTGAGTTTTAAGCTGTAGCAGATCTGGTGTACTTTGTACTATAAATTTATCTTTTTGTATTGCTCTGTCATAAAGAGGAGTACCTTAGGACAGAACATGGGCTTAGGACCCCATACCCACTGTTAAAGCTAGCCTGGCAAGCTGGTCAGTAACAAACTTTGCTGCAGGTCCCTGAAATAAACAAACAAAAACAACTGAATGAAGTTTCCTTCTCATCTTGTTTTATGTCCTTGGAAGCTTGACCTTGTGACCATGTGGCAGTATTTTCTCTTAGTCTCTGCTATCCAGTGGACAGGAATTTGGGGGTTCATGTGGTAGTTAGCCCTAAAAATTATCTCAAGCAGTTAAAAGTCTTAGTCTTTGCAAGCTCAAAATTGGCTGCCCTAGACTCCTTCTGGGAAGAGGAATGGAAATTGCCCAGTGCTGTAGCTAAGTAGCTAAGGCTTTGTCTTCTCACAAGGGCAGTCTGGGTTCAGGGTTCAATTCCCAGCTTAGGGAATTGGTCCTTTCTGGTTTAATATCTGCATGGCTTTTACCATGTGTTGATTCTCTTCTCCTCCACAAACAACTTCTGGCTTCATTTCTTGAATCTTCCTTTCTCTGAGTTACCTTTGGAGATTCTAAACCTTGTAAAAACTGCTAATCACCCCTTTGAGAAGAACTTGTACATTCATGGCTAAGTCGTAACCTTAGTTAACGCTTATTGGTTTCACCTGTGAGTTTATTTTTGGTAAAGTTTAAAAGCCAGAAATATTGGGTGTTTTGCCTAGCTAAAGCAGGGTATATTCGTCTGTTTTTACATTGATTTAAAGCACTTCCCTGAGACTGGATAATTTATAAAGGAAAGAGGTTTAATTGACACTCAGTTCCGCATGGCTTCAGGAGACTTATGGCAGAAGGCGAAGGGGAAGCAAGGACCTTCTTCACATGGCAGCAGGAGAGAATGAAGGAGGAACTGCCAAACACTTTTAAAGCATCAGATCTCGTGAGAAGTTACTATCATGAGAACAGCATGATCCAATCACCCACCACTAGTTTCCTCACTCAACACATGGGAACTAAAATTCAGATTGAGATTTGGGTGGCAAGGTAAGAGATTTAAAAGGATTTTATTTTTTAAGGAGTACTATGGTTAAAAGCTCAGTTAAAAGCAGATATTCAAGCTATAGGTACATTTAAAAGGCTTTTGTTTTTTGTCTTCTTGAATTGCGTTTTTCTGGAAAAAAGTTTTTCTTCTTTTCTTTTTCTTCTCAGTAGACTGAATTGTTTTTCTCCATTTTGTCTTCATGCCACTCTTGATGCACACGTGAGAGGACCCAAGATAATAAAACCAGGAACTCCTTGGGAAAAACAGAAGAGGAGCCACAAACTGTGTTTTGAGAAAAACATCTATTTTCCTCATGAAACCCCAGGAATAAAAGCAGATCGATCCCTCCTGAAAATCTAAAGCTCTGTTCTGTTTTGCTTTGCCTTATCTGACATTTTTGACTTTTTAGGGGTATCAGAAATTATTTTGCATTATGAGAGAATTTTGGTTTATAGTAACTAGGTAGGAAATATACTTTTAGGGGTGGCTAATGGCAGTTATAAGAGGATACTCGGCTCTTTGCACCTTTAGATCAGAGACGCATGCTTTTGGCCACCTGACAGGTATGGAAACATCTCCAACCCTCCACTGAGAGATAAGGCTCCCATGAGGGTGAGGTGATCACAGAATGGGTTGATTGGTTTTGGATTGCCTTGCAATAAAATGCATGGTAAAATTTTTTCACTGTCTTGTTCTTCAGTGTCCTTTTGGGATTCAAGATGTAATATAAAAATAGGATCCTCAATTTTTGGGCATCTGTTTTTCCTTCCAGCTGTGCCAAATTATTAGGCTCTAGAAACTGTGCTTTAAAGAGAAACATTAAAAACTGGCAAATGAAAAGAATCTTACAAGTACTGGATCTGTCTCTGTGTATTTATATTTGTTGTGTGTGTGATGTTTATACATGAAGGAGCTCTGATTAATTGACTTAAAAGTAATAAGTACTTATCAAACATTGTTAGAGAAACAAAAACTAATGCCTTTTAGTTCACATGACTTAAGTAATCTTTGGGAAATAAAGACAGTTCTAAAGATTATTGGTAAAGTTTAGACATTTGGTCTAAATTAGGCAGGTCATATATTTGGTTTGCTAAATGCTTTAAGGTCACAAACTGCTTCTTTGACTTTCAAAACTTCTTCAGCTTACTTGCTTTAGAGCCATTAGTTTCTAGATACAGTCTGGGGACATGTGGAGTTAGCTGTTCCCCCTAGCAATGCTGGAAACCATCAGACCTTATCTGCACTTTTGTCTGGTGTCCTAGATGCCACACCTGGTACATAATTAGAATCACTTGCTTACCAAGTTTTTCACCAAAAATAAAAGTTGCTAAGAGTTAACATATAACATGTAATTGAGACTACTGAAGAAATAGTTTTACATGCAAGGTGTATAAGGGAGAAGGGAAGGAAGAGGAGAGAAGGCAGGAAGGAGGGAAGGGAGGGAGGAATTTCTCTCTCACATAGTGTTAGGATGTCCCTGAATTAAGAGTTGGCTGACATCAGTTTTTGTCACAGATGCATGACCTTGGCTGAGAATTTAACCCTTCCATGACCATTTTCTCATTTATAAAGTCATAATCCCAGCCTTGCCTAGGTTGCCTCCCCACTTCTTGAGAATAAAATCAGAGGATGCTTGAGGATGCCTTGGAAACTGAAAGAAGATGCTGAGGGTGTCATCAGTAAAAACCTGGGTGTGGGACAGGGGAGGAAAGAAAAATCACTAAGCCTCATGCCTCAAATGGTTATATTTTCAAAAAGTTAAGGCAGGGTTAGATGTTGTCACATAAAAAGCTTTGTTCTATGAAATATTTATTCCCTGCAAAACTTTCTTAACAAAGCAGAGGAAACACAAGAGTCAAAGAAGATACAGCTGAGTATCATGGTTAAGAAAGCAGACATTAAAGTCAGCTCTGCCTGGTTTGAAATTAGCTTGGCCATTCATTATCTACAAGATCATAAGAGTTGTTTAACCTTTCTAAGTCTCACTTTTCTATCTGTAAAATAGGAAGAACAGCCATCTGACAAGATGGTTCCAATTATTAAATAAAAATAATGTAAGCAAAGAGCTTAGCATTGCTCCTGGCACATAGAAAATGCTCAATAAATGGTCTCTGCAGAGTATGGCATACTAGGTGATTTCCTACCAATACACTTATATTTGTTTGTTTAACTGTAGGCAAAACCTGAGTCATTTCAGGCCAGTTGGAAGGTTGATATAGAATGTAAGATTCAAGGTTTTAGAAACTGACAAAGATTCTTTGCCTGGCCAAACTTTCATCAGGATCCTAAGTCCAGCTGTTCAGATATCCTTGTAAAATTCAGTTTTAGCAAAGACCTTGCTAAGTCAGTTTTGCAAAAAACCTCCACCCTCAATATTTGATTAAGTTCCTTATCTATTACTGCCTCCCGTGTGATGTCTGATCATCCTGCCTTATCTTAAGCCAGAATCTTATTAGGTCAGTTTAGTCAGAATTTCCCTTACCCTTGATGTTTGCTGTTGTTAATTTTCCTTCCACTGACCCCTCACCCTGCTTCCTGGCTGTACATTCCCACTTGCTTATGCTGTATTAGGAGATAAGCTCAATCTCTCTCCCCCACAGCAAGATTCTGTCACAGTGGTCCCTATACTTATCGTAATGGTCCTGAATAAAGGCTTTTTTTTTTTTAACTATGCTTTAACAAATATCATTGAATAATTTTTTCCTTAACAGAAGATTCAAGGCAAAGTTGTTAGACTGGAACAAAATGAATAGACAGGAAATGAAGGTAAGTGTCCCAGGCCAGATTCACAGAGGCAATGCGATGCAGAAAAAAGAGTCACGTCAGTTCCATTTCGGATGGTCAAGGGGAGAGATTTCGATGAGACCACAAAGATCTAGTTTGCTCATAAAAGGCACTACTTGAAATTTTTAGAAAAAGAAGTCGTGAAAAACAAAACTTCTTTGGGGATGTGGGGTGATTTACACTTCTGGATAAAGCAATGTTAATGTTTCTACTAGCTCCCGAAAGACTAGCTTTACACCTGCTCTCCTGGTAGAACTATTAGCAGTGCTCTAAATGTGCCCAGGTCTGGATGATAAATTGTATGTAATCCTCTTACTTCTGAAGGCTTGGGAATAAATGGGGACTATTTGGAGGGATTCTCAATGAGGCTTTTGCAGAAGTTGTGAAAATAGTAGTTTCTCTAATAATATACTTAAGTCCATGATCTCTTAAATTAATGGTCATGTTTTCCTAGGAAGAAGACCTTTGGATTTAGAGTGCCAGTAAGCACAGCAATGCCTTCTTCTTTTTATCTAGATTATTTTCCCTTAATTAATGATCATGTTTACCCAGGAAGACCTTTTAGAGTCTCAGCAAGCACAGCAATGCCTCCTTCTTCCTTTTATCCAGATTATTTCCTTCCAAGACAATTGAAACAAAAATTTTGAAAAATAGGTCACCCAGATTTCAAAACTATTTTGTTTCTAGCCATCTGGGGCTGGGGATGATTTTGAAATTAGCTGTTCTTGGTATCATGGCAGAAACCCGACACAACACATTTATTTGCACATCTCCCAGTGTTGCAGCATTGTTCTGGGTATTTGATATTCAGATGATGTATCAAGAATTTGAGCCTTGGAGAAGAAAACCACTCAGCATTTCAATTAGAATCAGTGTGTCATGCATACAAAACATCACTACAGAAAATCTTGGAACATGTTGTATTATTACATGGGTTTCTAAACTAAATATTGCCAAATAGTTACAAGGTAAATTCTAATCTGCATAGGTGATCTCTTTCCCATTCCTGGGTTTTCCTCTAAGAAAGGTGGCAAATACAGACTCCTGATTTTCGCTTCTAAATTTTTACCCCTTTAGGTTTCCAGTCCATGTTTAGTGAATTATTCTCAGCATACTTAATAGACTCTGTATAAAGCTTTGATTAAATGGCATCTAAGAAAGCAGCCCATGAGAATCTGTGTATTTCTTATAAGGCCCAAAATAAGTATAAAAAAGTTTAGTGGCTTGATTTACAATAATTGCCACTTTTGTGCCCTTCCCCCATCTTGCTGGATACATTCTTAATGTTCTTCTCTTTCACCATGTGTTTGTGGGGCTGCCAGAGTTCTATTCACAGCTGCTAATTATCAACACAGAAAACAGAGATGGCTCCGTCTCTTGTAAAAGAGCATGTTAGAATTTAAATACAGCTATTTCTCCTTGTCTGCCTCAGTGGTGGATATAGGAGAAAACACAGGGCTTAGTATATTCAGATAGTAATAATGAGGTAATACTACTATTAAAATAATAATAGCAATTGTGTATTGAACATTTACTAGGAGCAAAGAACTTTATTTGCATGATGTCATTAATCCTCACAAATGATGTAAGTGCTATCACTATATTATTTCAGTAAGGAAACTAAGGCTTAGAAAGGTTAACTAGCTTGCCCAATGTCTCACAGCTGGGATCACAAATTAAACCCAGGTCTTTCTGGCATTTGAATTTATTCTTAATCTCATGCTGTGATGTTTATCTTTTACAATATGATGTTCTGACATATCTGACACCATCCTGCCATTTAATCTTAAGGCATTGTAATAGAATTCTTCTGTCCTCCTGGCATCTTCAAAGAAATATTAAAAATTAAGATCCTTATAATGCTTACAGAATTTTAAATTAAGAGAGATTGGCTGTGCAAAACAACTTATAATTAACTCATGGTTTAGGTGAGGATTTCTTCAATCCATTAAACTCTGAAATTCTTAAGGAGAGAGATGGTATCAATCATTTCATCCTCACTGATGAGCACAATAGTTCACAGGTATTTGTCATCGAGGAACGCTTACTGAGTAAATGTGGACAAAAAATAGACAAAAACATTACTCATGATAATATAATTCACTTTAGATGTGAGAGCAACTCAGATAGAAAAGCTGAAATGGACAACTTCAGTCCATGCTGAGCTGTGCTCAAAAAGGGAGGGAATGAACAAAGAATGTCTTTATAATGTTTATGCTGTTACTGCACCGCCTCATTCTTGGCTTTCCTAATTATTATCATTTTGTGCTGGCATTTTCCATTTTGCTCCCTATGCCTTTTTTTTTTTTTTAATAATTTTATGGTTCTGGTCAGGCACTTCATTCACCCTTTGGTGAGTGAAGATAAAATGATTGATACTATCTCTCTCCTCAAAAATTTTAATGGATTGAAAACATCCTCACTTCAACCATGAGTTAATTATGTTAATTTTAAAATATTTATTGTTTTTATTATACTTTAAATTTGGGATATATGTGCAGAACACGCAGGTTTGTTACATAGATATACATGTGCCATGGTGGTTTGCTGCACCCATCAACCCATCATCTACATTAGGTATTTCTCTTAATGCTATCTCTCCTCTAGCCCCCCACCCCCTGACAGGTTCTGGTGTGTGATATTCCCCTCCCTGTGTCCACGTGTTCTCATTGTTCAACTCTCACTTATGAGTGAGAACATGTGGTGTTTGGTTTTCTGTTCCTGTGTTAGCTTGCTGAGAATGATGGTTTCCAACTTCATGCATGTCCCTGCAAAGGACATGAACTCATCTTTTTTTTATAGCTGCACAGTATTCCATGGTGTCTATGTGGCACATATTCTTTATTCAGTCTATCCTTGATGGAAATTTGGGTTGGTTCCAAGTCTTTGCTATTGCGAACAGTGCTGCAGTAAACATACATGTGCATGTTTATTTATAGTAGAATGATTTATAACACTTTGGGTATATACCTAGTAATAAGATTGCTGGGTCAAATAGTATTTCTGGTTCTAGATCCCTGAGGAATCACCACACTGTCTTTCACAATGGTTGAATTAATTTACACTCCTACCAACAGTGGGCGAAGGATATGAATAGACACTTCTCAAAAGAAGATATTTATGTGGCCAAAAACATGAAAAAAGCTCATCATCACTGTTCATTAGAGAAATACAAATCAAAACCACAATGAGATACCATCTCATGCCAGTTAGAATGGCAATCATTAAAAAGTCAGGAAACAACAGATGCAGGAGAGGATGTGGAGAAATCGGAACACCTTTTTGTTTTCTTATTTATTTGTGATAAACTTTCCGTCCTTCCATTTACCATTGCTGTTTCAGCATTTTCACATGTAACGTTATTGACAAAACTGATTGCTTTCCAAGAAGGACAACAGGAATTGATTTTGGGGTAAGATTTACAAACTACAAGTAGATCATAACAAACTGCTAATAAACTGCCTTCTGTTTCTAATGGGTTGTAAACAAAGTCTGATTTATCCTCTGTGTAAAGTGGACAGATGGAGAGGGTATCCCGAGGCCCTTGCAGACACCTATTTAAGAGTGAAATGCTCTACTACTGCAGGAAGCAGAGCAAACATCCTTCTTACTGTAGTTTTGCAAGAATGCAAACAGAGGGTCAGACAAGAAACACCTGAAAATGATATTCCCGTGATCTGCATATGCTGGGTCAGATCTCTGCTACTGAGGTGTCTCTATTTCAGTCTGTTTCCCTCCTGCCAGACTTCAGTTTGAGTGCTAGCTTTGCCAACAATAAGACCTTGGCCAAATTACTGAAACTGTCTTAGTTCCCTTATTTAAAGAAAGTGAATGGTGTGCAACTCAAGTGAGAAAACTTACAGAATGTGAAAGTGATTTTCAAATGGTAAAGCATTCTTCAAATGTTGCTTATTGTATTAGTCTGTTCTCAGGCTGCTAATAAAGACATACCCCAAACTGGGTAATTTACAAAGAAAAGAGGTTTAATTGATTCACAGTTCCACATGGCTGGGGAGGCCTCAGAAGGTGATTGAGGAGCAAAGGCATGTCTTAAATGGCGACAGGCAAGAGATCTTGTGCAGGGGAACTCCAGTTTATAAAACCATCAGCTCTTGTAAGACTTCTTCACTAGCATGAGAGCAGTAAGGAGGAAACTGCCCCCATGATTCAATTCTTTCCACCTGGCCCCACCCTTGACATGTAGGGATTAATTACAATTCAAGGTGAGATTTGGGTGGGGACACAGTCAAACCACTTATTATCATTACAGGCATCATCTTTCAAATGTCTTTACCAATTAAATGATTAACTATTTGTTATTAATGATTAGCCTTCTTTCACAATTTGACAGCTCAAAGTTATATTTGTTAGGTCCAGAATATAATGGTTTTTAGCTGTTGTACTTTCTAGCAAACATTGCTATTGGTAGCTCAGTGTAGGTTCCATTTTTAGGAAATAAAGTCAGCACAGTGGACTTGAATGAATGCTGGTTTGAAGTCAGTAGTTTGCTAGTTCTGGTTTAAGGTTGGAGTGCAACTTGTTACCACTCTGAGCAAGTCATTCTCCTCTCTGAACCTCAGGACAGATTAAATAAGGCAATGTCTATACATTAACACTTTTTCCTACCCTTCATTTCTCAACCAGCTTGAAAAAATACAGTGAACTGTTTCTCACCTATAATTCTCAAGAGTTGGGGTTTTCTAGTTCATCTAATTTCCTAATTAATTAAAATTAAAATTTTGGGGGCCAGGCATTGAGGCTTACACCTGTAATCCCAGCACTTTGGTGAGCCACGGTGGATGGATCACTTGAGGTCAGGAAGTCAAGACCAGCCTGTCCAACATGGTGAAACACCATCTCTACTAAAAATACAAAAAATTATCTGGGTGTGAGGGTGTACACCTGTAGTCCCAGCTACTGGTGAGGCTGAGGCAGAATCGCTTAAACTTGGGGGGTGGAGGTTTCAGTAAGTCAAGATTGCACCACTGCACTCCTGCCTGGGTACAGAGCAAGACTCTGTCTCAAAATAAATAAATCAATAAAAATTTAAAAATTAAAATTTTGTTTCAATCATTGCCAGAAGCATTTTGGGAAGATTAACTCATATCATTTAAAGAATGATATGAATTATCTATTTAGGGGGTATGTTATAGTTTAATCAAAACCCTCTACTTTTATGAGGTTGGATATTTATATGTATCATTTACACAAATTTTATGTGAGCCTTATATTGTTTCATTACTGAAGATATTCAGGTAACTTGTGTCAATGTATGGAATTTAGGGTCAATCTTCACATATATTTACTGAGTATTACTATTTCCCAACTGAGTTCCTAAATTAGGGAAGAAGAGAGAGGTTTCCTATGATAGACATTGTGCCTGATAGGGTAAGATTTGAGTTGTGCTTAGTTACTAGTCATGCATGAGATATATGATTTATAGGATCATAAGTGTTCATGTATGCTTCTTATTGTAGGTAAGATATTTGCTATCTGATGTCAGACCCAGCAATTTTCATTCAATAACACAAATTTAGAGAAAAAAGCCAGAATATTTCCAGAAATAATTCTTGTAATAGAAATTTTGAATGCTGTAATATTTTAATTCCTGAGACCTAAGTATTGCCTGATGTAGCAGAACGAAAATACTTCCCACTTTAATGTCAAAATAACTCTTAATAAAACTAATTATACAGCAGAAACATATGATTATCACAAAAACTTTTTGTGCCCTGTTCTAGTCTTGTTATAACTCTGCTCTTGCAGTGTTATAAATCAAGACTATAAATAAAGATGTAACTTTTATTTTTTTCTGATTTAGACCAAGACATTCAAGTACTTTTTTATCGACAGAAATGAAGAAATAACTTACTAATAAACAGCACTGAAATGTTTATTTTCCTCAAATGAATGGTGATGATATAAATTTAGAATTGAAGTCCTCAAAGGTTGGAAATGTTACACTAAGTGGGATCTTCCCCAAATGCTCCTACTTTTGTAATCTTTAAGGTATACATTCTGACAACGAAAGCAATCAAGGTGTCACAGACCTCCAGGTTTGGCTACTTAAAGTAATATTATTGGAAAATAACATTCTCACTAAAGGCGGTCAGAATTCTCGATTGATTAAGTTGTGTGGTTTACCTGTCTGAGTTAAGTATAAGAGTCTTATTGAGTGCAATATATAGATATTTATTTTTCAAAATGTTATAATGAGTTTAAGTGTCAATACCTTGCAGACAAAAGAAATTTGAGATATGTGATTTATAAGAAAATTCTATGCGTGGAAATTTAATGTATAGTTCGGGAAATTTAGTTCTGAACACTACCTTAGAACTTCCTTTACGGAACATTAGATTTAAGACGGTAAGTGCCTTAGTAAATATGAAGTTGATGATTAAGAGCTTGGACTTTGGAGTGATAAAAGCCCACAATCAGATACCGGCTCTCCCACTTACCAGATGTATGAACTTGAACCAGTTACTTTTCTAAGTTTCAATATTTACAAAAGAAAAAGAGTGATAAGAGTGGCAGCTACCTCACATGATTGATGAGATCATGAGACAATCACAAGTCTTAACTAAGACCCAAGATGTAATAGATGCTGTAAATCAAAGAAAGAAACTGGATTAAAATGTTTTGAGAACCAGTTTCACGACCCTTGGGCTTTTCACTCAAGGATCTTTAAACAAGATATGAGATATAAAATTTCTGCAGGTGAAATGGAGGGTTTTGTTTTAAGTGATATGGGGAAAGATGGTTTGGAGGATGGTAGGTCACACCTGCTCCTTAACCCTCACCAAGGGGAAGGGGCTCTGCTTACAGCAGCTTGGTGAGTGGCTTGAATGAGACTGCCGGTGAAAGCTTAATATGAGTCTCCCAGAACTTTAGAGGCAACAGACTTGAGTCAGACTCTCACCAAGAAAAAATAAAGGGCAGTAGAGAAATGCATGAGCTGCTTTCCTGGGACTGTGGAGGCGAGGTGCTGCGGTATCTGCAGGGTAACTGCATTCTCTCATTTCTCTAGCGAGTCAAAGAATACGTGAGCTTCCCCACGCATTTATGCCACATGAGGAGAAAAGCTGGCCTAGGGGTGTTTTAACTTATGCCCAAAAGTGTCACCTGGAAGAGGCTACAGGACTTTATCCATATGAGTATACATGGAGCGTTCTCCCAGATGACCAGCAGCACAGTGAGGAGTGGCTGGCCAAAGAGTGACATTGCCAGGTTCATAAGTGGAACAGAGGCCCAGAGAAGAGCCTCTGAAGAGCCCACAAAAATGTCCACAAGGTGAAAGAGCCAGCTTTGAACTTATTTTTCATGTGAGTAACAGAAGCTTCGCAGAAGAGAGCTTGAAGCCCTCTTGAAGCAGAATGAGTTCAAGCAATACCTCCTCGGTCCCACTGTGCCCCTTCCCTTTCCAGTGCTCCAACTTCAAAGAGGGAGACAGAGGGTGAGAAAAAGGACAAGAAGACATGGCTCCCCACTTAAATCAAGTTATGAGCGCTGATCATTCTCTGAGACTAGACAGCCTAATTTCTGAAATTAGACTGTGATTTAAAGAGATTGCAGGACTTTCTAGACTGACCAGAGAAGTCATAGCCCCTGCCCAATTTCCACCTAGGGTAATAGAAAGACTATGTCTAGTATGCACATTTTAAAGAGAACAATGGAAAATGAATATAAAGGGTTTTGCTTCATGTTCCATGAGCTGAATTTGTTCAACGTACAACTGATTATCGGTATAAACAGCTCTCTCTCCTTTTTTAATCAACTGGAACCTTACCTGCTGGACACCAGACCTTATTTGTACAAGAAAATGATGCTTTCTTTTGAGTCACACTTCTAACCTGCCATCCTGGCTTTAGCCAAATTCCACTATTGGTAAGGAGTGCTTGTTACACATACACAGCCCAATGTTATATAAGGCCAAACAGTATGTAAAGTGGGAACGTAGGCAGCAATAAGATGTAATGTCTAATTATAGAATCAGAATGCAAGACATACACTAATCACAGATAGACAGAAGAAACTGGAGACTGATTGCCATTATATACATAACAAAAATGTATTGATTATCAGCACACTGTGAAGCCAGACCGCACATTACTGGAGATTAGGGAACTGTGACCAAAGGATTGGTTATAGCCTCGTTCCTAAAGGACAACCCGATTTCATGAAATTTTTTTTAACAGTTGATTGAGAGCATTCCCCAGGCTGGAACCCGGTAGTTGTGCTGATGAACCTGCCCTGCAACCCCAGGGCTTTCCCCATCGACACTCAGCACAGTTGAATTTCCATAAACTTTTGGACAACTTAGAAGCAGTATGGAGGGACCACAGCAGGCCTGTCATCTTTTATTTTTTTTGTTGTTATTATTAACAATTTGCATTTCTTTATTGAAATTTTAAAAACATTTATCATCAATTTGCATTTCTTTCTTTTTTTTAATACATACGTATTTTATTGCACTTTAGGTTCTGGGGTACATGTGAAGAACATGCAGGATTGTTGCATAGGTACATACATGGCAACGTGGTTTGCTGCCTCCAACCCCATCACCTATATCTGGCATTACTCCCCATGTTGTCCCTCCCCCACTGTCCCTCCCCTAGTCCCCCCCACACAGACCTCAGTGTGTGATGCTCCCCTCCCTGTGTCCAAGTGTTCTCATTGTTCAACACCGGGCAGGCCTGTCATCTTTGTCTTGAATGCTCTTCTCTCAGCTTTCTGGAATCCCCTGGCAAAATGAAAGCTAAACTTGAAGCTCCCATGTCACGCTTTGTCTTCATAATCAGAGCTTAGCATAGTGATTGGCATTTCATATGTTCTTGATAAATCATAGCGTGGGTGAGGGAAAGGATCTTACCATTATTGCAACTCATCTTAAAGAGCAAACCTCATACAAAGAGTTGGTGAAGAAGAATATTGTCTCCAAAATGAGCTGTGGCTTTCTTTCACATGGGGAGGCATTTTAATATGATCATAGATCACTACAGCTGGAAGGCCCAATAAGATAATATATTTCAGCCCTTCACAGTATCCTAGACCACTAATGCCTCATATCATACAGGCCCAAATTCTTGGGATGAAGCTGATCAGTACAGAGATCATCCCTGTCCCTTCAGATCTGGAAGCGTATTACAGATGTATCCTGCTGCAAAATCCCCGAGCAACAAAAATATAAGCTTGCTAAGCTAAATTCCTGATGAAAAAAATTTTTACCTTATCTAAATACTAAAATAATTTTGATACTTCTTCAAATATAAATTAACATTTGCACAGAGTACATTTAAAATAATTCCATTGATAATTGCATTGCAAAAAAATATCAGATATATACTTTAAAAAAAAATAACTTTCCAACTTCAGAATGTGACATACCAAAATACTTTTTCTGAGAGAATACAATCGTGTGGTATTTACTTATATGTCTATTCCTTTGAGTTGCATTACTCTTTTTTTCTAAAATGAATATAATTTGTTTAATATATAAGAAGGTAAAAGTTATAAGTATACACTTTTTCCTAGAAGCAGGAAATTTTACTCACTTTTAAGATTCACTAGAATATTAAAAAATCTTTGTTTTATTCTGATTTATCCATTGAGCTTGGTAATATATTTGTTACTCAGTGAAAGAAAATAATTACACAGAAATTATTATAGAGAAATTACTCTTTACCATCTTTACCAAAGATGGGCAATATTAATTCTAGATTTTATGATTCTATGAAAAGTTTTCCTTCAGCAAAGCACAAGACAGTGTTTTCTTTCTAGCTCTAGGGAAAGCCTATAAGCTATAATTAAGTATTGAATCAATACTTGAACCTTTATAAAGTATGAGGACAGGCATCAGCAAAACTGTTGGAAAAAAAAAACAGAATTCAAGATGAACTCCATTTGCTGCTCTATGTCGTAACCTTAACAATAAAGGGGATGACAGTATTAATGCTGGCCAAATACTATTATTTATATACTTCATATATAATAGTGTTTTATTATTTGCTACTTTGATATTGCTTTATCTGTGACCTTCTTTCTTTGTTCCCCGTAAGCCCTGTGGGCTATATACACATAATTATTGTATTGTATCCTTCAGTAGATTTTTGTGGGACTTTGGCTGGGTTGCAATATGCTCCTTAAGATAACCGGACACATCATGAGCTGTCACAAAATCCCTGATGTTTGTTTATTCAATGCAACTAAAGTGCAGGACAGCCCCCTCTCAATGCTTGCCTTCCAGGATTACACTATCATTTGTGCTGTCTTTATAAGTCAACTCATTTTTGGGCTCTTCTGCGGGAACGAACAAGTTGTTCTCATTCCTACCTTCCTACATAATCATTCAAGAAATACTTGTTAAGCATTAATATGTGCCAGGTCTATGGGAAACAACTAATGAAGTCTAGCTCTCATGAAGTTTGCAATCTTGTGAGGGAAGACAGGCAATGAAAACAAAAAATAAATTTGAAGGCTAACAGGTGACAAGTGCTAAGAAGAAAAGTCCAGCAAGATAAGGGAATAGAGAGATGGGGGTTAATTAATGCAGCATGATCAAGAAAGTAGATTGCTGGTGCTCAATAAATGCTTATTATGTACATCAGTGAACAGCTCTATGTAATATTATATTTGTTACATCAGTTCGTCCTTCAAGAAATGATGTTAGTCCTTCCTCCAGGCATTTCCTTTTTAACTTATTGAGTTGTTAATCATCCCTACACTATTTTGGTGTTAAAATTGAAGATATTATTGAAATGTAATTACTAAAGACTTAAAAAATGTCTAGCACAATACACGAAAAATAGACATTTTACAAGGCTTCTCGATTTACAGCATTGAAAATCTGAACTAGAACTGAATTTTGACTCAGCTTCAGAATTCCACACAGTTTCCCAATCTGCCATGTTTGGCTTTTTCCCTGTGAGAAACCTTCCAAAGTGATTGTAATCATAATCAACTTTACTGAGTAAATTTTATTAAAATGAGTTTATTCCATTTTAGTTCTTTAAGTCATCATCTTATAAATCCTCACACTGACACTGAGAGAAATACTCACGTGGATCCTTTTTGCTTTTTTTGGATTGCAGGAGGTGCGACAGGCTTTGAGCCAACACTGTCTGACCTGAGACCAGCCAATGATCACTCTCACACACATTATCTAAATAAAGCTTATATTATCCACTTAATTTGAAGTGACTTTTATTCAGAAGGCTTATTAACCTCCTAAAGATATAAAAATTGAGGATGGTACTTGAATAGCAGTATTTGAGTGGGTGTTTGTGGAGGAGAAAGCTTTTAATTAGAATCCGTGCATCTCTCACAATAAAATGCAGGCATTAGACTTTGATCCCAAAGGAAATTTATGGCCCTGTTATTTTTACAACCTCTACTGTTCACTAATGGGATTAGGTTGAGGTTTGACAAGACGGAAATCTGGATTAGTAATTTATCCTTACTGTCTCTCCATTATCCAGAAAATAACTGATAGATAGTCTGCTTGATTGGACAGTTCAATGCTACCTTGAGTTTTTATTTGAGAATGCTCTACAGTACTGAATATCCTAATGAGTGCAGGGAAGCTGCCAAGGAGATTTGTCTTCTTTCTCTTGTTTTTGGTCTGGGTATTATGTTTTGAGTTGGCTCTGGTTTCCTTGTGAATTCTCCGGAGCTACCAGAAGGCCCTTGAAGCCCTTAGTTTCTTAATGGTGTTCTTCTCCAAAAGGCTCAGCCTTGAAAAACAGAATTGAAAAATATGCTTCTCTGTGGAGGCTGGCATTTTTCCAAGGCTAATCAGAAGCCTGAATCCAATAACCCTCCCCTGCAGCACTCAGCTAGCTAGTCAGCTTTCTTTCCCCTCCCTCCCTCCCTCCCTCGCTTCCTCCCTCCCTCCCTCCCTCTCTTCCTTCCTTCCTTCCTTTCTTCCTCTCTTTTTAAAGCAAGTTGCTTCATTTGTTTCTTAGACCGAAAAAAATCAAATAAATGAACCAACACAGCAAATTGGCCTGTTTCCAAAGGGCAGCTGGAGATACTGAGGAAGAGACTCAGGATGGCTAAAGAATTATTTTTCCAGCTGTGCTTACCAAAAGAAAATAAGTTTTCTCTGGCCAGCTGTGTCATATTTCATGATGACATGGGGCACTATGTCTATAAGAAGCCACCAGCTTCTAACGTGACCCTTTATGTGACATCATTAAGATCACACACCCAGATTCTTTAATGTTCATTGGACTTCTTTGAGGTTAATAAATAAATTACCAAAGATTCTACAAGGCCAAGTGAGGTCTAGGCCACTTCCATTTTGGAGCCTCCAGTTGCATTAAAAATGAATAAGAACCCAAAATAATTATCTGAAAGGCATTATATATTTTAAACCCATTAAACCTGTTAATACTGTTTTAAAGAAAAGATGCAGTGCCATATCGGTGTGCTCCTCACAAAAATAATGACGGTATTTATTATACAAAATTAATCACTATGAGCTGTTTAATGGTACAAAATTTAAAGATTGGTACAAAAATGTAAAGATTTAAAATGGATGATGGATGTCTTTCAGTCCTGTTACAGTATCTCTGTGAATGTACCCAGATCCTTATGCAGATATAATATAAAAGTTAGGAAATAAGATCTGCCTTCAGCCCCTATCGTAGGTTCTGTAAGCTGCCATTGAATACTTCTTGAACACCAGATCCTAAGGGAAAACACAAAACACAAACATTGGGGGATGAAACTTAGATCTACACTAACAAACACTTTATCGATGATCTGAGGACAGCATATCAGCAAAATATTAACCAGTGCAAGAAAATCTTATTTTAAGACTAAGCTGTCCTCAAATAATTTGGAAAACTCAAGATCTATTATTCTAGGTTTCCAAACCTTTAAGTTTTGTTGGATTCTGCTTGATTAACCACTCCTTGCTTTATTAACAGAAAACATCAAAAGTAATGAAGTCTTGACTTGCTATCTCTGTATAATCACTGCAAAAACTAGTGATGGTCTTTGCTTTCACTTACCTAGAATTGTCTTAGAGTCCACCCAGGAAGACAAAGATGCCCATCCTGCCCTAATCACTCCAGACCACCATGGAGGTTTCAGCTCTTATGTTTGATTTCCATGGCCTTTTGTACTCTCCCCCTTGGTTGTCAGCAATAATGTTTATCACATCTGCCACTGAGCCTGCAAAGAATAGACTCTCGTCTGCTCTGTACTTTCTTATTTCTTGGAAGATTAAAGATTAAAGAACTAACTTTGTTGGCTGTGTCTTAGAAAAAGACACAGATGTCTTTGGGACAATGTTATGAATACATGATACAGTGCACTAACTTTACTGTCTGGACTTTAGTGAATTTATTTTTGTACTTTTGCTTCATCAGAGACTCTCTGAACCTCAGATTCTTCATCCATAAAATTATACACAGAACTTTGGTGAAGATGAGTGTATTTATGTAGTGTCACAGAAACAGATGTCATGGTTTTATAGTAGTACAATATTATATATAATTACATTTAACTAAGATAAATATTGGCAGTTATTATTGTTTCTGATTATTAGTGGTGTTGAAGATAGAAGTTTCTATACAGCTGAATTCTGGGAAGATGAGATCAAAGTTTGTAATTTTGAGAGAATAGGATCCAAGTTGGAAAAATCCAAAAGTCAATATGCATTTAGAAAGAAATGAACTTTTGCAGGCATCAGACTCAGCCAGAGGAAATAAGTATACTTTCTTAAGATTCTTTTGAGTATCCCTGCTACCCAAGCATAGCAGGGCTTGACCATACTTCCAGAGCTGCTTAATGGCTCTTCATTCAGACATGCAAAGTAGAGGTATTCCCTCATCAAATTCTCTCCTAGAAAAAGCTTGATGACCTGGGTTGTATTCATGGATGAAAGACAGGAATAGAGTTAACACAAAGACTGAATTTCAGAATAATTTTCTGTAGCCAACTGCCCTTCTGGGACTTTAGGTTCCCTTATGCATTATAAACTAGAGTTTATGTATAAACAAATGAATGTATATAAATATAATTATATAAAACATACAAATAGCAAATATGTAAAACATAATACATAACATTTTATATTTATATAGCATTTATCATGGAGTCTGAAATATGGAAAGTACTCCAGGAACATAGCTTGTTCCATTATCATAGAATTAAATACTCACCAAAACATCAATCCATTATACAGCTCTGTGTTTTCCTCCATTTTAATACAGTATCTTCATTCATTCATTAGTATTAAATCACACACTCCGAAATTCTCATATACATAACATTGGAAACATTACTACTGTTCACATATTTAACTTTATAATTGGTGACCTAGTAGTTCACTGGTTTGCTTTGACATAGTTTGTTTAATGATTCCTATATCTTTGAATATTGATAAGCCATTTATTATGTTAATTTAAGAATGAAGTCACCGAATAAGCCAGTGCCCAAAAGTTAGTGCTTTAAGGCAGGAGACTGAAGTTTTCTCCTAAAGTCTTCACTGGGACCAACCCTCCATGCAGAAGAAGCTGTCTGTGTGTCTAATGCTTACTGATGATCAGGTAAGCTCGAATGTCTCTCCCCCACTCTCCCACACACAATTATTATTATTATTATTATTATACCTTATTATTATTTTTTTTAACCCAGTGAGTCATGAGAAGGTTTTTTAAAAAACCAAGATTCCTTTAAACTTTGGCAGTGCCATGGTGCAATCAAAGAAAGCTGACCAGTACTAAGCCATTCCACTGAGCTTGGCCAGGCAATCAACCCACAGAAATGACCTGCTCTTCATTTCTCAGTGGGGAATAAAGGTGGAAATCATCACACATATAAACATCCCTGCAAGAAAAATGCTTCAAGTGTCACTTCTACCTAGCCAGCACGAGTTTCTGTTCTGATGGTAAATTAAACCAGTTAAAGAATAAAAATTACAATGCTGGGCACAGCTGGGCCTGAAAACGTAAGGATTCAAGCAATAACAATTGGTAATTATCAAAGATGTAAATAAACAGAAAGAGGCTGACTGTTCTGATGCAGTCTCAGGGCTACTTGGTCTGCCTCAGGACCCCATTATAAGTCATAGGAACAATTTCTGTAGCCTGCTACTAGTCTTCTCCTTTCCAGGCTGTGTCCTGCAGACCATCTTCCATGTGCCATCAAAACTGCTACCTGAGAGACTCTCCACTCAGAATCAGTAAGTGACTTCCTTTTACCAGATTCCTTACATTTTATTTAAATTGCCCCAGCATTAAACCTCAGCCTACTTTTTTTTTTTTTTTTGAGATGGAGTCTCACACTGTGGACAGGCTGGCATACAGTGGCATGATCTTGGCTCACTGAAACCTCTGCCTCCTGGGTTCAAGTGATTCCTCTGCCTCAGCCCCCCAAGTAGCTGGGACTACAGGCATGCAACACCACGCCCGGCTAGTTTTTTGTATTTTAGTAGAGACGGGGTTTCACCATGTTGGCCGGGATAGTCTCGATCTCTTGACCTGGTGATCCACACCCGCCTGAGTCTCCCAAAGTGCTGGGATTACAGACAGCCTACCTTTTATAGGCTTATTGTCCCGGACTACTTCCCTCATGCTATGCTGCAGCCAAACTGAACTCCCACTGTCCTCTCCTATATGCCTTGTGTTTTCCTGCCTTCGTATCTTTGCATAAGCTATCTACTCTGTCTAGAATGTGTAAACACAAAAATCCTCTCAAAACGTTCGTTTGTTTAACTATTTACTTGCTGGCATATACTCTTCAAGGTGCATCTCATGTGCTGCCTCTTCCAAGGGGCCATTTTCCCATACTTTATTATTTATAACAGTAATTGAGAATATTGACTGAAAGACTGAATGCGGAGATTATACCAAGCACTCTGCTAAAGGTTTCATAGACTCATCTAACAAAATGAGAGAAGTATAACATAGTATTATAGAGTACAGAATGCCAGCATTCAAATCCTGGCTCCACTGCTTATTGGCTATATGAACTTGGGAATTTATTTACATTCTGTGTCTTCATGTGTGAAATGTGGGTAATTATAAAACAGCTAATACCTAATAAAGTTATTATAAGGATTATGTGAAATAATATATATATAAATCCCACAGAATAGTTTCTGGCCAATTGTAATTATAAATACCTGATGTTGTTATTATAATACTTCACAATATGCTACAAAATAAATGTCATCATTATTCCTGATACAGAAGGTGGAAAGAAATTATTTAGGCAAATCGTGAGGGTAAAAGAATCTTCGGCGGAATTTCCCTTTCAACAAAAAGCAGCCCAAAATCATTTCTCTGCTAACAAAGAGCAGCTTGAAAAATTGAACTGCAGACATAGATAAGCAAGCTGGAAGCTTGCATGGATGAATACTGGCAGCTGTGCCAGTAGAAAAGGGCTACCTGAGGGACAGGTACTTTCAACATGTCCTCCCTTTTCTTTGTCACCACATGTACAGTAAAGGAACAGACAACACGGCACTAGCCAGGTAGAGAACCATCTGCATAATAAAAGGTTAGGGTGGGGTGGCCATGCAAATGACACACTAGCCCTAACCAGTTTTTCATACCTTATGCAAACAGCACACTTGGTCTGACCAATCTTTCGTGCCCTATCTAAACCAGACACTGCCTCCCCAAGCTCATCCACAAAACCCCTTGCATTTCACTGTGAACCTGAAGACCTGCTTGGGACCCCTGTCTCTGTAAGACAGGGCTTTTGTCTTTCTTTTGCCTATTAAGCCTCCACTCTTTTTTTTTGAGACAGTTTCACTCTTGTTGCCCAAGCTAGAGTGCAATGGTGCTAATCTCAGCTCACCGCAACCTCCACCTCCTGGGTTCAAATGATTCTCCTGCTTCAGCCTCCTGAGTAGTAGGGAATATAGGCATGTACCACCATGCCTGGCTAATTTTATATTTTTAGTAGAGATGACGTTGGTCAGGCTGGTCTCAAACTCCCGACCTCAGGTGATCTGCCTGCCTTGGCCTCCCAAAATGTTGGGATTACAGGCATGAGCCACCAAGCCTGACTAATCCTCCACTCTTAACCTCACTCTTTGTGTGTCTGCATCCTTAATTTCCTTGGCATGAAACAGCAAACCTTGTTTATTACCTCAGACGAATGATGCCGCTTCATTCACTTTTAAGAGATGAGAAAACTGAAGCTCAAAAAGGTTGAAAACATATCCAGAGTTATATGGCTGATTTGTGACATCTAGAACACACACATAAATTTATCAGTTTGAAGCCTCTGATCTTCTGCAACATAGACAGACTCGTTGTCTGTTTTTGATCTAGGAATTTTCCTTAGGGAAAGAATAATGGCAAAAAAATATTTGCTAACATTTATTGAATATTTAAATGTGCCAGGCATAGTACTCAACACTCTTCATCCATTCTCTTACTTAATTCTTACAGCAGATTTAGAAAAAGGAAACCCTTTTTAATCCTTATTTTATAGAGGAAGAAACTTTGCTTTAGAGAAACTTGTTCAGTCACACAGCTTACATGTGACAGAGCTAGAAGTCAAACCCTGGCTCTTACCTAAAACAATACCCTGCCTAGCAAAAGTTATTTCCTTACTCCTCTTTTCTTTCAGTTCTCTTAGTGGTAGCTGCTACTATGTCACTTGGTACTTTGTTAGTTGTGCATATATCACACACTCCTGTCAACCTGCCTGTCACCTGAAGAGTAGGACCCTGCCCTATACACCACTGCCTACCTAGAAATTTCTTCCAAGTAGTGAATGCCTTATAAATATTGGACTGAATTTAAATTCATGTTGGAAGTTGGATTATGACGAATCAAATGGTGCATTAAAATATTTTGCATATATGCTAACACTTTCAATTATAATGACAAGAGGCTCCAGTCCATTCCTCTATGGATGACTCATGAATGAGAAAAAGCTGTTGCAACAGTTGGGTTGAGCTGGTTATCTTTCCCCACACTTTTTAATGTTTTTGTTTGTTGGTTTGACTTACCTATTTCAAACCAGTTTCCCCAACTATAAATAGAAGATAAGAATAATATTTCCCTTTTAGGTGTGTGGATAGGATTAAGTGAGAATATTCTTGAAAACTACTTGGGATCGTGACCCACACGTGGTAAGCACTCAGTAAAGTTTGCTTCGTAAATAAAAACTTATTTTTAAAAAGTCGAATAATTACAGAATAGCTCCCTATCATTCTAGCAATTACTCGTCTAGATATAACATCTTCCTCAGGAAAGATCACAACCATTGTGAAATAAACTTAAATGAAGATGAGGGAACAGAAAATAAATCTCTCACTTGGGAAACGTGCCCTGAGAGGGACAGGTGTGTGAGAAATGGCAGGAAGGGGGCCATTTTGTGGTAAACAGCAGCATTCTTCACCCAAGGGACACAATCTCCATAGGATCCCTTTGTGTTGTTAAGATGTGTGATAAAGGCCCCGTGGGGAGGGTTTTCCTTTGTTCTCCAGTGTCATTGAGAGATCACGTGTTACACTCACTTATTCAGAAACTCTCACCTCTAATTTTCTAAGAGCTGCATGATTAAGACTGATGTAAAATCTGAGTGCGAATAAGAAAAAATGAGTAAGCCACCAATTTCCCAAGGAAGATACCACTTATGGTGCGAGTAAATCACACACACACCGACACACAAGCTAAAGAAACCTATATTACATGAAATTGCAGCATTTGAAGGTTTCTATTATGAACTGCATTGTGTTTTCCCAAAATTTACTGAAGCCTTAACCCCTATCCCAATGTGGCTGTATTTGGATATTTGGAGATGGGACCTTTAAGAAGGTAATGAAGGTTAAGGAAGGTCTTGAGAGTGGGATCCTAGTCTGATAATATTGGTATCCTTATCAAGAGAGGAAGAAACATCAGAGATCTCTCTCCTAGAGCACAGAGAGGAGGCCATCGACAAGCCAGCAAGAAAGGCCTCACCAGAAACCAACCCTGTCATAACCTTGATATCAGACTTCCAATCTACGGAACTGTTGAGGAAAAAAATCTGCTATTTAAGCCACCCAGTCTGTGGTTTTATCCACGAACATTTGTATTAAATTACTTCCCATCCACCTGTAAAAGCGATGGTCATATTTTCCCAGTTAAGAGGATGACTTTAAAGGGATGGGATTTTTGTGTCACTTTCAAGTCAAAGGGTCTGTTTGGGAGATGCAGTTTGGATTTCATGCTTCAGACGAAAAGAAAAATTAATTACAACCCCCCACCCCCACATATCCCTTGTTTTGTAAAGCGCCTCTTTATTAGGAGTCTCTTCCATAAGTACCTCCCTCTAGACATTAAGCATGGGCACAGGGCCACAGGGAGATGAAGACCAGCCACACAGCCAGAAGCAGTGTGTGCTTAGCAATAACACAGGCTCTTTGTTAGAGGAATTTTACTCTTTTTCCTTCTGAAATTCTTTCCGGTTGAAAAAGTTTTTACAATTCCATCTCCTTAGGCCAGCCACACTTGGGACTTTTTGGTCAAGGAGTGGAGCATAAAGCTGTGGCCTGCCCTGACGGATGAGGTTCTGTAGGACTGCAGGCTTAAGTGGAGCTGTGGCTTCCACGGATCGAGAGCACTCATTTATTTATTCTCCCTTCCAAAAAGTACTTTTGAGGATCTGGGTTAGAGCAAACAACAGCCAGAGTCTTTGCCCTCAGCTTAGAAACTAGTACTAAAATACAGACCACCATGTAAAAGCAACAAAATTAATAAATAAGAGACTCTTTGATGATGGGAAGTACTACGGAAAAGAACATAAAATGGAGGAATAGATGACTGTAAGCTGTCATTTGAGTGAGTCTGCACTGGGATCAGGAATGCTTCTCTCAGGATGACATCTGATACATAAGGAGGAATCAGCCATGCTGAGATAGGGAAGGAGAATTCCGGGCAATCAGTACAGAGGCCTAGTCAAGGGAATTACCTTGTTTTCTTTAAAAATCTGGATGAAGGATGGAGTAGCTGGGGCCAAGAGGTGTGCTGGATCAACAGGCCCATATAGACTATGATCAGGAAAACTGAGTACTGTATACTTAGTGCCTGAGAAATCATTGCAGGGGCTAGAGTTAAGTGAGTAACATGACCATGTTTCATTTACACAAGGATCACCTGTCTGTAATACAATGACCCACAGGCCAAATTCAGCCTACAGCCAACTTTTGTAAATAGTTTGACTAGGACACAGCCACAGCCATGCCGAGTTTTTTTTTTTTTTTTTAAGACAAAGTCTTGCACTGTCTGTTGCCTGGGCTGGAGTGCAATGGTGTGATCTCAGCTCACTGCAATCTCCGCCTCCTGGGTTCAAGTGATTCTCCTGCTTCAGCCTTCCGAATAGCTGGGACTACAGGTGCACCATCACGACAGTCTAATTTTTATATTTTCAGTAGAGACAGCGTTTCACCATGTTGGCCAGGCTGGTCGAACTCCTGACCTCAGGTGATCTGCTTGCCTGGGGCTTCCAATGTGCTGAGGTTACAGGCATGAGCCAATGCTCCCGGCCGCCCAGTCATATTGTCTATAACTGCTTTTGTGCTACAAAGGGAGAGTTGAGTGGTTGTGACAGAGGCCTACCTTAAGACCCACGAAACCTAAAATATTTACTACCTGGCCCTTTGCAGGAAAAGTTGGTTGTGTGGCAGCAGGAGGCTGTTGCAGTTATCCCTGGTGGAGGTGATAGTGGAAATGATGGCTCGAACCACGGTGCAGGGTGGCACTGTAGATATGAGGAGATAGATCTAGGACATGATTTGCAAGAAAAGCCAACTACATTTGCTGGTGCATTAGACATCAAACAAGATAGAGGAGAGGATTGAGAAGACTTAAAATATTTCTAGCTTTTTGGCTAGAGCAACTGAGTGGATAACAAGGCCATCTGCTGAGATGGGGAGTTCTGGGGGAGGGGCAGCTTTGTGGGAAGGGTGAAAATGGACTGTTGGAGAATGTTCAGTTTGAAATGCCTTTTTATAGAGCCTCTGTTATTTTCTGAGTCCAGCACAAGAAATTGCAAAGCAACCAATAAGTTTTATCTCCTCCTCGTTCTATTAACACAAACAAAACCCATGTGACCAATGGCATCATAGATGGCACTTCCTTGGATGTTAAACCACAAACTCTCTCAAGGCAGGGACCATGCCTCCAATTGCTCAAAATTATATCTCCATCTCTACCCCAGCACTTGACTCATAGGAGCTTAATAAATATTGCTTTTGAAGTGAAGAAATAGCAACCATTTACTGAGAATTTACCATAGCATCAGGAACAGAGTAAGGCACTTGATACAAGTTACATTACTTAGTCCTTACAAGAGTTCCTCAAGCTAGTTGCTGCTATACTAATTCTACAGATTTGGGAACTGAGGCTTTGAGGAGAGGATAAAA
The DNA here is from genome assembly GCA_963573385.1 of Cacajao melanocephalus. Taxonomy (NCBI): domain Eukaryota; kingdom Metazoa; phylum Chordata; class Mammalia; order Primates; family Pitheciidae; genus Cacajao; species Cacajao melanocephalus. The sequence continues at coordinate 22,456 of CAUYLG010033078.1, read as the reverse complement.
AGCACAGATGCCTTTCCTACGGGGTTGAGTCAGGAAATATGAATGGGTGAAGGGGGACTGTGTACTGACTAATGGTAACTGGCAGGGCAACGACATTCCTTAAGTGGGCAGTGGCTCCTCAGCTGCCACTGAGCATTGCTCTGTGCAAACGCAACCACACGATATTGCCAAGCCTGATTTTTCAAGAGAAACTGAAAATCCAGTTTATTGTATAAATATGAAGTTTCTCAATTAAATATAAATTCTTTAATGCTTGCTCATTGTTTTAGAGCAAGCATTAAGGAATTCGGTCTTAGCAACTACCTCTCACACATTACTCAGTGTACTAACCATCTTCCTTGTGGGAGAAAAGCTAATCTGCCCCTTAGTAAACATTATTGGTGAGTATGGTGTAACACATTGTGCCTATGTGCTCAGCAGAATGTATTTTTTGCTAAAGATGTTTCTTATAATAGCCAAAGGTTAAACTAGGCACTTACTTTTTGTGTCTGGAACACTGTAGCCATTTTCAGAGGATGACTAGAGTGAAACTCCAAATCATATTGTCTGAGTAGCTGATGAATTCCTGTAGTCCTCCTAATGCAATGATGCAACCACACTAACGTCACTGTACCAACAAACCATGTGATTTCAGAACTAAAGACATTAAATGCTTCTCCTCCCACATTTTTTTTTTTTTTTTTTTGGAGACAGAGTCTCCTTCTGTTGCCCAGGCAGGAGTGCAGTGGCACAATCTCGGCTCACCACAACCTCCGCCTCCCGGATTCAAGTGATTCTCCTGCCTCAGCCTCCCAAGTAGCTGGGATTACAGGCACCTGCCACCACACCCAGCTATTTTTTTGTATTTTTAGTACAGACAGGGTTTCACCATGCTGGCCAGGATGGTCTTGAACTCCTAACCCCGTGATCCACCTGCTTTAACCTTCCAAGTACTAGGATTACAGGCATGAGTCACCATACCAGGGCTCCTCCCCCTTTTTAAAGATTCAATTCTAGTTACTACCTTTGGTTTCTGGAGACAGGATATTCTATTAATGGTTCCAACTTAAAATGATTTCATAAAAGGGAGATTATGGCTTATCTTTTCAGTTTTCAGCACAACAACCTCTAATTTGTAACAAGGAGCGAGATGTAAAGCAAGAGGATGTTTAAAGTGTCCAACAAACTCAATCTAGTGAACAAGTGGTGAATGACTATTATGTGCCAGGATGTGTGCTAGGCCCCAGGATACAAAACAAATAAGCCATTGCCTCCACCCAGGAGCACTCTCTTTCCAGTGAAGGAGAAAGACCCGTAAAAATAATATATCGAGACACACACTATAGTTGAAGGATTACAAAATACCCTGGGAACTAAAATAAAAGGATGATTAACAATGAGGACGTGGTGTCAGAGCTGAGAGAGTCAAGCTTAAGGAAAGCTACAGAGGAAAGGCTACAACTCAGCTCTCATTTTAATGATGATTAGAGTTTGAGAATTCAAGTTATAAAAGGAGCATTTTGGATGACACAAGCTAACAGCTACTAAAAGTTTACCACGAGTGAGGTATTATTGCGCTCTTAACTCATTCCTCACAGCAACCCAATTAAGATTGGTTTTCAGTCTCTACTTTTTATATTAAGAAAGTGAGGCCCAGAAAGGTGAAGTAATTTGTCAGGGGTCTCATAGCTAATTATTGGGAAAATTATATTCTAGTCCAAGTCTATAGAACTTGGAAGTCAGGGCTTTTAAACAGTAAACTCTATCACAAGGTAGGGTAAGCAACATGTAGACATAAAATATTGTGGTTTGAGGACTACCAATTAGGCCATTATGAGTGGAGGAGAGCTTGCATCAAGGAGCCTTGGGGGTAGGTGTGCATATGAGGAGCAGTTGTGAATATTTCAAAGTAAGATTTGCAAAGTAAACTGGGTATATATTTTACGACTATAGAGTTGGAGCATTACTCCACAGGTAGCAAGGACTTTGGGGATGCTTGTAAGAATCAGTGTAACAAGATCAAGAATAAACTCATTAGACAAATCCAAGAGTTTTGAACAAAGCTTTGGAGAAACTAATTCTAGCAAATCTACTAGGAAGTTATTGAAACAATCCAGACAAAAGGCAACGTTCTAAATAAGGATATGGTAGTGAGGCAAAAAAGATTAGGATGCCCCACCTTTTCAGACTAAACCAATGTATATCTTATACATATTAATTGATGTCTCATGTATCCCTGAAATGTATAAAATGTATAAAATGATGTCTCATGTCTCCCTAAAATGTATAAAACCAAGCCATACCCTAACTACCTTGGATGCACATCATTGCATGGTTTGTTGGCACAGCGATGCTAGCATAGTTGCATTATTGCAACTCAGGACCTCCTAAGGCTGTGTCACTGGTTCATCCTTAACCTCAGCAAAATAAACTTTGCAAACTGATTGAGGTCTGTCTCAGATACTTTTGGGTTCACAGACACAATAGCAACACCCATAATACTGATACATGGATGTTAACAATAACGTTTAATTTGATGTTAGGCATCATTCTTCCCAGTACCTCTATAATTTGTCTTTGTTAATTGGTTGAAATTAACCAAGGCAGATTAACTTTTATTTTTAATTTTTTAAAAAGAGATAGGATCTCGCTATGTTGCCTAGGCTGGAGTGCAGTTGCTACTCACAGGAGCAATCATAGTGCACTTCATAGTGAACTCCTGACCTCAAGCAATCAGCCCAGTTCAGCCACTTGCGTAGCTGGGACTATTGGTCCATGCCAATGACCCTGGCTCTTTTTTGAAAGTAACTAGTTCATCCACCAATAATGAATGACTAGGGGTTTCTGAACATTCCATGATTCTGGGATATAATACAATTAAATACATTCCCTTTGAAGAGCCACATTGAAAATTGAGATCATTTAACTTATTCTGCATATGTATGTATATTGTGTATTGCTCTAACAAAAGGAACAAAGGTTACTTGCAAATATCCATGTGAAAGTATGAGAAATAAATGAGAGTATCAGTGCAAAGTGAAGGGACCAATAGGAATATTTACATTATTAAAAAAATAGTATCTGTGATTACTAATAATTTGACTATAATGAATTAAATGGAAGTACAATTATTTGAAAGAATTATTATTCTTTTCAAAGCACCTTATAGTTTCATGTTGTGACTGAGGCAGCAGAGAGAATAATTCTATCAAAGACAATTTGTATTTGTGTTGTCTTTACAGGAGAAATCATTTACGTCAATAAAAAGGTCAGTAAAAAAATGAGAGGGAGGCTCCTGCCCTCACCCCTTACTCTGGTACACACACAGATTAGAGCATTCTAACCATCCAGCCTTATAATTATTGCAGACGTTACCTTCTGAGCTATTCAAAAAGCCTTTGTTCATGAAAAGTTCTCATGGTTATAAAACATTAAACAGAAAAGACCTTGCTCGGCATGATGTGTTGTATTTATCTTCTTTTTGTTTGAGGAATTCGAAAAGCTTTACAAACATCATCTAATAAATCTCTTCAAGACAGTTGCTCATGGGAACTCTTTTCTACTCAATGCAGACTGGGACAGGTAAATGGAGAACAGAGACTGAGAGAAGAAAAGGAGGGTGGACGGGTAGCCGCTGATCTCTAAAGTCATCAAGGAGGTGCAGGGCTACTCACATTTATCCTCCGATAGGGCCTGTCAATATAAACAGCCTGTGCTCTACCCTTTCCATGTGGTAGCTGCTGTTTCTAGATTTACCATCTGTTAACACAGGTGCACAACAGAGAACAAAACACCAGAAGTGCGGAGTAGGGAGGTAAAGAACAGAAGACATGAAAAATTAACAATTACAAAGTACCGTCTGTGTTCAGTAAACTGTGCTAGATGCAGTCATATTTTATAGTAGGTGCTCAATAAATGCTTATTTTCCTCCCCTTCACATATGCTATTTGATTAAAGAAAGCTGTTTTTCGGTAGAGAAAAGGAAGAGAGTTCTTGTGAATCAATGTCGCTGATCATGAAAGAAATTAATGTATGCATACATGGAGGCATGAAGGGAAAGGGAGGCATGGTGTGGGGCCGTGGTCTGTTGTTACATGGTACATACAGTAATTACACCCAGGTAGGACCCATTCCATTCACAGAAAATGTGCCTATGAAAAATGAAGAACCCACAGGATACAGGTAGCCACTGGGACCAAGAAAGCGACTTTCATGCAAACCTTTTTCCTAGCAAAGTGGACTACTGAGGGTGAGAGAGAACTCTTCACTGGTGAAGTCACTGTCGTCGTTCTTGACATTGGTAGCAGAGCGAGATCACGATGTGGTATTAGGGAAACTCTTCTTACCCTCTCCATCCACAGGAGTAAATGTGGTCCTTAAATTTTTGTAAATATCTAAAGAAGACCTTCGAGAAATAATAGCTTTCATGAAACAAGAGAGCTACTCAAATCAACTGAATCAGGGATAGGATCTCACTGGTTGTGGAGTCTAATGGTCCTTGGTGTGAATCTAGCCTCTGCCCTTTATCCTGGGCCCAGTTATGTTATATCTGAACCCTAGTTTCCTTATTTATGAAATGTGTGATCATAATGATATGTAGAATAAGTGGTTTTCAGAGCCGTTGTGGTAATAATGAAATGAGATGATGCATGTGGACATTTAGCACAGTATCAGACATGGTAAGAATTTAACAAATATTAACATAAGTTGGTAGCAATTCTTTAAAAATCCTGAGATGATAATGCATTTGCATCTGAGGCTCCACATCTATCCACACAATTTTCAAAGTATTATGATGATATTTGATAGAAATATGATGAAAAATGTGACATATATGGAATCCACTTCAATCTACATGTTCTGTCTCTTCTTTTTTGTCTTTTTGGAATGTATCAAGTATTAATATTGATTAACGTGTTTTTAACTTCAAAAATATGAGCCACGACATTTTTTAAACTCATGCATAAGCTGTATCATGTGCTATTTAACTTACAAAGGATAAATTTATCTATTTAAAGGTTATCCATCATAGACTTTATTTTAGGTAAAATAGTCAAAAGTAGTAACACACAGTTTACTAAAAATTCAAAAAAATAATGAAGATCCCTGAGGTTTAATTTCTCTAATGAGAACATGTAAATACTAGAGTAATCAGAATATCATCCACTAGTTTCCAGTTTTACAATTTTATGTAAACAGTTACAGAAAAGTTTGTGGTAATGTTGCAACTAAATAATGTAAATAATTTCTGTTGGTAATGAAAAGGCATAGTGAGTAATTGCTAAATGCAAATGAAGGCTAAATTTTAGGAGAGATAAAAATAACTTCTTTAGATGTTACATAGAACAAAGAAAAATAATTTGGAAAAACTTACATAACCTGTAGTTTTTAACATATAACAAAATGAACTTCAGGCTGTTTAATGAGTTAGCTGTGACCTTCAAATCATAAAACAACTAGCTAAAATGGACTATTAGATCTTTAAAGAGGCAATAATTCCAAATGTTTGAAAATAAAAACAGTAAATCACAAAGAAAAAAGTTCAACATAACTGAATATAAAAGTGTTTTATTTTGTTTTTTGACATGAAGTTTCACTATGTTGCCCACTGTGGCCTTGAACTCCTGGGCTCCAGGGAACCTCCTGCCTCAGCTTCCTGAGTAGCTGAGACTACAGGTGTGCATATCATCATGACCAGCTAAAAGCGTTTTATGCAGTGAAATACCCACTAGAACATACACAAACATATCATATATGCATGCAAAACTAAGTCAGAAAACAATAAATAAAAAGTCCCAAAAATGCAATTTATTAAACTACGTATAGCTCAGGTGCATTGTTTAGGGTGCACTGTCTAATGCCTCTACCACTGACCCATACACTAAGGGACACTAGTACCCCTTTTACTTACTGGAAAGCGTCTGCTTATTACTCTTAGAAACCTCTCTTGTGACCTTCTTTTATTTTTGGTGATAAGACTTTAAGAGGCAGAAAGAGAGGCAACATATTTTAAGAGTTATGTCTTATCTTTTGATCCAATTTCCATGACTGGGTAAATTGTTTCCAGAAAATAATTAAGAGGAAGAGTAAAAATGCATACCCATACCAGAAGATGTTCATATCAGTGTTATCTAATAAAGAAAAGAAAAGAAAAGAAACAGAGGAAGGTAGAAGTTGGAAAACAGAAAAGAAAAAAAAGAAAGGAGGGAAGAAAAAAAAGGGAAAGGAGAAAGGGAGCGGAGAGACAGAAAAAAGGAAAAAAAAGAAAATGACCTGAATGTCTAAAAAAATGAGATGGCATATCAATTAGATTAATTATTATTTTTTAAAGACAGTTTTGTGGACCATGCAGTCACATGAAGAAATGTTTAAATGAACTCTGGTCTAGAGCATTCATGCACAAATTTGAGTATCTAGTCTTCAGGCACTGGTCTAGACTTTCAGGGATATGAAAACGAACCAAGAGAGTGCTAATGGTGAACAGGAAACAAACCAACCGCTAAATAAAATATCAATCAATGATAAGTGTAATATAGGTCATTAAGATGATGTGAGGTGCCGGAGAGTAGCCGGTGACTCCTCTAAACTGGATGGTTAGAGAGCCTCTCTTAAAACAGGACACTTAAGCTGCGATTTGAATAACAAGCAGCAGCTAATCTAATAAGGTAAGGAAAAGTGCATGTTAAGAAAAGTGTGTCTGAGGAACAGGAAGAGGAAGAAAAGAGGAAGAGATCAGGAGAGAAGTTTGTAAGGTCAATATGGAGGATCTGGAAGATTTTGACAAGGATTATGTTTAAAAGGGTCATTGTGTTCTCTGTGAGAATTTACCACACAGAGGAGAGGAGCAGGCAATCCCACTGGTGGATTACTGAGGTAGTTCAGGCAGGAGAAGATGGCACCCCTACATAGGAAGGTGGCAATAGAGATGGAAAAGTAGGGCATGTTTTGAGGCAAAACCAACGGGATAGTTAACAGACTGAATGGGGGTTATAAGGGAAAGAAAGAAATCAAGGATAGCTCTCTGAATTGGCTTTAAATACTAATGCCATTTACTAAGATGGAAAGAAGGAAGGACAAGTTTGTGCTGGGGTAGAGCATGCACATGAGTAAAGAACTCTACCTTGCCCGTGTAAAGTTTGAAAGACTTGTAAACACATCAGTGGAAACGTTAAATCAACAATGGAGTATCAGCCTGGACTTCTGAGGGGAAGTCAGGACTGAAGATTGGTGTTGTCCTAGACATGTGGATGTGCGAGATTACCTGGGGAGAGTGTAGCTAGAAGACAAGGAGGCCGGGCACTGAGCCTTGGTGAACACAAATATTTAGAGATGGAATGTAGAAAAGGGATAGAGAAGAGGCAGTCAGAGAAAAAAAAAATCAGTGTGTAGTTATCAAAACCATGAAGGGAAAGCCATTAATAAGAAAAGCGTGTTCCACGATCTTATCTGAGAGGTCAATATAAGAAAAGGAAAGAGAAAAATGACGTTACAATTTAGCATCAAGAGACAGAGTTTGTTAAGGCTTTAACAGATGCAGTCTCGTTAGAATGACGAGAATGGAAGCCCGACTAAGGCAGTTGTGGAGAAAGTGTGTGGTGAGTAGGTATAGACACCTTTGAGAGAAGAGATTTTCAACACACATTGCTATAAAGGCTAAAATATAAATGGGATGATGATTGAAAGGGATGTTAAGCTGAAATAATTTTTTTTAAGATTTGAGGTTTGAGAGCCTATTCATATGCTGATGCAAGTGATACAGTTGAGAGGAAGAAATGGATGATTCCAGAGAATGAGCAAATAATTGCAGGAGGAAAGACCTTGAGGGGTGAGAGGGATGGGATCCAGAGCCCCTGGGCTCCTCGCTGGTCTGGAAAGGTACAGGGACACTTTCCCATTGGGAAAAGTATGAGGTTCCTATACCAAGACACATTAATTCTAATTATAACTATGACCTCATATTTGTATTAGATAGGCTGGAAAGAAATACAAGTAACTAAAAACATGTCAAATAAGGACACAGAGTGAATCTTCTTTCTTTTAGTATCTCTTAACATCTGCTTTTATACTAAACAGAATTTTTTTTAAGTAACAGATTCTCAAAAATATTTCTAAATCAAAGTGTTCCCATCAGTTGTGATTTAACAAAAAAAAGCACTGAAAATATACAAAACACCTGAGCTATTATATTTTGACAATGTGGTTCTTCTGATGGTAATCCAGCTCCTGTATTACTTCTTCATATAGTTAACAGATATCTATATAGCTTTCCTATGTGCCAAGACTGTTATATGAATTTTATAAATAACCTATTTAATACTGAAAATAATATTTATTATGTAGCCAGCATCACTATTCCTATTTTACACATGAGGAGTCTGGGGCACAGAGAGGTTAAATACCTTGTCCACAGTCACACAGCAAGTCAGTTACCTGAGATTCAAACCCAGGCACTCTAATGTCAGATTCCTTGCCCTTCATCTCTCCACTGTGTTTTGGATATATTATCTAACTTTATCTTACAACAAACTTAGAAGAAAATACAATTATTCTATATTTAACAGCTGAGAAAAGTGGCACTTAACAAAGTTAGATGAGTTTCTCAAGGTCATACTAGGTGGCTGGGCAAATATTCAAATCTCAATCTTTCTGTAAGTATGTATTACTGGCACTTAACACTAGAATAAGTGTTAGAAGCAGACGGTAAAAATGTTATATGTTTCGTCACTCAAAAATATGAGAAATGGTATAAAAATGGACCTTTTAGTCATGAGAGTGAAAATAGTTAAATTATAATGATAATAAAAGTAATTAAACATTTAATGATATTATAAGCATGGATTTGTAAGATACTGGTAGTTACTAAGCTCAAGATTTTTACAATCTGAATAAGTTTTATTACATTTGAAAGGCACTTTTAAAACATGGGATAAAAATACATATGTCTTATAAATATTTCCAAAAATAACTCATGTTCATTACAGACAAGTGATAAAAGAAAGGAAGGAAGAGAGGGAAGGTGAGAAGAAAGAAAACTATATTTAGAAAGGATTTGAGGGTTTGTTGCATGTAATTCTTGATACATATATGCACATACACACAGATAAATACATTTGTATATAAATGGGATCTTACTATGTATATTTTTTAGTTACTTCCTTTTTTAACAAAAAGCATAATGAGAGCATTTTCTGTATCAATAAACACGATACAAACCCTTACTTTTTATAATTACATTACATAGTAATGTTAGATTGCACTGTTATTCATGTAATTTTCTCCTATTGTTTAACAATTGAGCTGTGTATTAGTTTGCCAGGGCTACCGTAACAAAATGCCATCAGCCAGTGGCTTAAGCAACATATTTTAACTTCTCACACTTCTCCGGGCTTGAAGAGCAAGTCAAAGTGCTGGAAGGTTTAGATTCCCCTGATAGCTTTCTCCTTGGCTTTCAGATGGCAGCTACCTTCTTGCTGTGTCCTCACATGGCATTTTCTCTGTGGTGCACAATCTGGGTGTCCCTTTGTCTTGTTATAAGGACACATGTCATATTGGATTCGGACTCAACCCTTACGACCTCATTTAACCTTAATTAGCTCCCTAAAGGCTGTATCTCCAATTGCAGTCACATTGAGGATTAGGGCTTCAACATATGAATTTGGGGGTAAAGGAATATAATTTAGTCCATAACAGGTTGTTTCCAAGTTTTTGGTGGTATAAATCATTTAACAATAAATTATAAAGTGATTTTTATCCAATTATTTCTCAGGGACATAATCCTAACAGTGTGATGTGATTGCTTGGTCAAAGGATGTGTCATTTTAAGGCTTTTGATATGAATTGATAAGTTCATATAAAAAACATTTTGGAAAGTTTTTTCCCTTAAACTTCTGCCAGGAGAGTTTGAGAATGAAAACACAACCATTCTAAGGAATATACATGTGGTGTAGAATTCTCTAACCCCGAACTAAATGTTTGGTCAAGCCATCGCCTCTTGACTGCCTATAGCAAAGGCTGGAGTAGTCTGAGACCACTCCAATTCCAATCACCAGACCACAGGCAGCCAGCTTCTTCACTCCTGAGTTCCACATGAGTTTTGGGAAAGTAGAGGAGAAATCGTTAAAGAAGGCAAAGGGTTAGACTAGCCTGGATAGATGAGTTCAGACAGTGTCCTTTAGCATCTTTGCTGTCTGTATGTTAAGTTACCCCCTTTCAGTTCTTCACATGGCATTAATGGGAAGATAAAACTCCCACTTCATCCCACTGACAAAGAGAAAACACAGACAAAACAGAGGGAACGTTCTGGTTCATTTGGGGACAGTTATATGCTGTCTTCTCTTTCTTCTGGCTAAGCTAACACTGCTGAAGGAGAAGCCTTTTCCTATTCAGCATTCTTTTCATAAATAACTCTGTTCTGCTGTCTCTTGTTGGGGTCAGGTTACCACAGGCTTTTGAATATCCTAGAAGCACTGCAGGAAATTAAATATGGAATCATTGCTGCTTCTTCTTTTCATTTTGTCTCTGGAGTCTGGTACTTCCACAGTTAGGTAAATATTTTAATTTAGAGATGGAGAGGAATCTGAAACTGAAATATAGAGAAGGTAGATTCTTTCACCCAGGCAATGGAGAGGGTTTATCAATAGTTCCTGGGATAGAGAAGTAGTTTAATGAACTGGGCACTCTGAGCTTTAACGTAGTTTTAGTGAGTAGAAAAAAATATCTTTGGGAAGATACCAAGTGAAGAATGAAAACTTGGCACGAACAGGGAAGACCATTTAAAAGCAAATAATTGAGAGTTGGTTATATTTAATGTTTCCTACCACAAAATTTTACCTCAATTATGTCAAATCAAGCAAGGATAGAGAAAGGTAGAAAATTAAATAAAGTTGTAAATGAGCTGCCACATAAAAGCCACCTAAGTGTCACCCAGCCAGATACCACGGAGGAATGGAAAATATTTAGAGACCAGGAGACAGCTCTGAGAATAACCAGCTGTGTAGCCTCAGGAGCATACACAATCTGTCTGTTTCAGTCTCCTCTCATGACATACAAAGGTATTAATACCAACTTAACAGAGTAATAGTGAGGCTTAAATGAAAGAATACACGAAATACCTAGCATAGTACATGGCATACAGAATTTCTTCCTCAAATAGACATGTCCTTCCCCTTTCGGGAGTAGAAGGAGGATTGCAGATTTTTCAAGGGACTTCCAATCTTGATGTGGAATCTTGATGTTCCAATGAGAACATGTGAAACAAGGAGAGCGATTATGCACTGAACAGTACTATAGTGACCACAAGTATGACAGGAATTCAGACAAGGGAGGTCTGAGTGTGCTGGGGTACTCTGTCAGCGAAAGATTCATCTAAATGTTGGGTCATAGATACTGGGTGTCCAGGAAAAACAACATTAAAGAAGCAAATTGTGGAAAGAGGATATTGAAAATGGGTGGGATAGGGATGGGATGCTGGAGCAAAGATACAAAAAAATGGTAGGGATATTAAATTAAGTAAAAAAGATTGAAAAAAAAAGCTTTTCAACTGATCCATAATTTATAGGTAGAGCAATTCAGCTGGGCCCGGTGGTTCACACCTGTAACCCCAGCACTTTGGGAGGCTGAGGCAGGCAGATCACAAGGTCAAGAGATCAAGACCATCCTGGCCACACATGGTGAAACCCTGTCTCTACTAAAAATACAAAAATTAGCAGGGCATGGTGGTGCGTGCCTGTAGTCCCAGCTACTCGGGAGGCTGAGGCAGGAGAATTGCTTGAACTCGGGAGGCAGAGGTTACAGTGAGCCAAGATCATGCCGCTGCACTGCAGCCTGGCAACAGAGCGAGACTCCGTCAAAAAAAAAAAAAAAGAGCAATTCGTGCTCATTAAAAAAAAAAAAGAAAACCGGAATGACCAAGAATGATTACCGTATGAGTATATACTATATAAATACTAATAGATGAGAATCATGGTTTATCACAATTCATTTTGAAAATAAGAAAAAGATCTGTGAATATAAACCAATTGCTCACATTTTCCAAAAAAGAAATGACCCCAGTATTAATTTGCATAATGATGAGTAGATAGGACATGAGGAAAGCTCTGTTTTTTCCTACTGATGCTGATGATGTAATTATTTTGGTCCACTTGACGTGACACAGTGGCTTTCCCTTCATTATCATTACAGTTTTAATAACAGCAGGACAGCACTGCTGATCTTCACTTGGCTTGTCTAAATCCTAGGGCTTTCCTTTCCTGCATATCTTTATGGTGAATTTCTTTAAGTCACTCACATTAAAATAAAAAAGACCAAGGAAACAAAGGAATCACTCACTTTAAAGGTGGAAAAATATAAGGCTTGCCTTCCCCTACCTAATATCCATCAGGGACTTTCTAAAATGTTCAGGTAAAGACAACTTCTTAAAGTTCTTTTTGGTTTGCTCCTTTTCATATTAACCAAATAGCATATGTGCACTGGAAAAAAAACTTGGGAAATGCAGGTCAACAAAAATTTAAAAATAAAAATAAAATTCACCTGTAATTCTACCACCTGAACACTTTTAATGTTTTTACATTTCCTTCAGGTCTTTTTTTCTATGAACATACAAACAAATTTTAGTAGACACAGTGTTTACAAATCTATACTTTCATTCAGTATATTCTAAATATCTTTGCAATTCATTGCAATTTTTAAATTTGTGATAATTTTTAAAGCATTTATAATGTGTTCATCCTGTGATGCTCTCACCATATCTTATATTCCAACCAGTCAGAGCAATTTTATGCAGTTTTGCTTTGTAGCTAGATATTAAAGACTTAGAGGTCAAATTAATATGCACTTTTCAGCCACCTGCTCTTCCCTCATCCAACCTTGGGTTATGATCTACTCCTTAGGGTTCTGTTTCGCCCCATCTTTCCTCCTTCTTCCTCTCTACCTCACTTCCCTCAAGGGGACACTGCAGGCTAATGGGAGAATAAGTGAAGTCCATAAATAATTTTAATCACTACCATTGGCAAATAAAAAGACTTTGGATTCAGAAGAGGATTTCTCCAATCAGCTTGGAAACATGCCTACATAGTTGAAGGCAAAGGAATTAAGAAACCTTTCTGTAGAAATTTTTTTAACCTGTTTTCCTTTTGAAAAAAGGAAAACCATAAGTGATGTCTTTTATCTCTCTCTTTTAACAATTAACAAAACAAAAATCAAGAATGGATAGGATGACTGCTCATGTCATACAATCAGCTGGTAGCTGAAGGAAGACCAAACTCTGATTTCTGATTTCCAAATTTGTGCCTTTCCACTGTGTCACATTGATTTACTCTAAACAAATTGGAGCTGGGATAAGTGAACTTGGTACCAAGACAACAACTGTGGGAAAACAACACTTGTCAAGTCAAGGTTTTCTCTGATTGTGAGATATTCTTCTGACTCCATATACAACAGCAGCACATGCCCTGAGAGATGGGAGAGAAGGAAAAAGATGATCTTTTATTTTTTCCCTTGATTTTTCCTTCTAAGGAGAGCTATATTCATACTTTGATTAAAATATCACACATATGGGTAAGCTGGCTTCCAACATGTCCTCTAAAAAGGGAAAGCTAGTCAGTGGCTTCCTGCATGTGCAAGTGCAAATATTTTGCAGAGCAGAGAATGCTCCTGCCTTGGGGGTCTGCTTGCCACAGATTCATAATGCTGAGTGGAAAGTGGCAGTAATATAACCTGATGTAAGCCCTTAAATAAACCAGAAACCTCTCAATGAGATCTGCCAATCAATCATTCACCTTATGCTTGCATACTGCCCTTAAGGATGCAGTGTCTAGGCTGTAGTAGAGAAAAAAGTAGTCACTTTCTGTATGCATTGGACTGAATAATTAGCCTAACAGCATACCACATTATATGCACCTTTTGATGTATAACTTGAATTTAATGACCTGTTTGCTAAACTGAATGGTAACATTGCACACATGCACGTGCGTGTGGACACACACATGGTGAGACAGAAAAATGGCAAAAAGCTGAAATGTCTTATTACCTTGGGAAGCATTTACTATGACACAGGACTGACAGAAAATGTGATGGACAGTAAGAGTCATAAACACAGTAGCTTACAGCTGGAAGAGTCCTTGTAAATAACCTATCCCAAGACTTCCCTTTTATTTAAAGAAAAATAAAGAGTTTAAAAGATTCGCAATAGTTTTACAGGTTTCTGGCTCAGTGGCATTTGACTACACACCAGGAAAGAGTTTCCAGATGATATAATACCAAGGTTGGAGTACTGATAATCATAGCTCAAAGAAGAAAAATCCAAAGTGAAGGCAAGCAAATCAGAATCAATACTGTCATTAAGTACTCAGCGACCGTTTTCCCTCTGGGTTTATATTTTTCTCACTTTCTGGGTTGATTTTTATGTATTAAATACAGAAAAAATAATAATGAAAGAGTCCCTTGACTGTAACTGAAATCAATGTATCTAATGTGTTTTCCAGTATTTATCATGCATATGCCCTCATTAGATTCACGTGCAAGAAAGGGTTCAAATTGGAAAAAAATCTTTACAAAGACATTCATAATTTTCCTTTTAGGATTTAATAGTCATTTCTTACTTCAGTCTTCAGTCTTATACTCTGTTTTCTAATACATCCCAAGTGATGAAGTTTCAAGCATGCTGACATTGAGCACAGCAAACCATTCAGTCTGCAAAGTGATCTGTTTGTGTTATTTGGTTTGCTCTATTTAAAAAATCCATTTTATTGCATTATTCCCTGAATCATGGTCATTTATGGCTTGATTCAATGTGACTAACATTCTTAAATTTTAAGTCATGACAGGTTACAAAACCTCTACACACACACACACACTTTCAGGTTTGTAAATTCAATGATCAGGAGTTAATGTTTTTCTTCATGTGCCTTTATTGATATTGTTAAGTTTTCTTATACAGATTTTTACATGTTTGATACTCAATTTGTAAATGTTCTTATGTTCTGATAAAGGCTTCAGGGTCTCTCAGCAAAATTTTAGTGCCTAAAGGCTTACTGCTTACTGTGCTTTCAGGATTTTTTATTCATCTTTGTAGGTTCCCTACTCACTACTTACTCCTCCACACATACACCTAACTTAGAAGTACCCATCGTAGGTGTTAGAATTATTTTTAAACTTAATTCTTCATTGTATTACAATCAAGACCACAAATTTAAAGCATCCCTGTTCGCATTCAGCTTAAAATATATTTTACAGTTCTCTTTTAATTCAAACTATTCAAATATGTCTCTGATTCCTAATTGAACAAGTTTATTAGGTGACATCATTTTAAAAAACAGATGCTCTTTGGTTAGTAATTTACATAAAAATAAGTCATATGAGTTATTTTAATATTCATCACTGAGATAGGTTTGGTCAGACAGTATTAAAATATACTCTCTAGTGGATAGCAGTACAATGTGTAATAAACAGCATCAGGAAGTCAGCACTATAAAATAATTCACACTCTGCTTTTACTTCCTCAATAAAGAACAAACATGATTTCCTTCAAGTAAGACTTTATATCTTTATGGCAAATGTTAAAGTGTTAAAATATTGTTTGAGGCCCTGTCCTTTAGCAGCTGAATGGGAGAGCCATACTGTCACAATGTTTCTGGTGTTTTATTGTTAACTTTTTTGTTTACAGACTTGTCTTCCTACATAAGCCTTTTGAGAATAGGATTTTTATCCCATGCACCTAGTATGGAAACAAGCATGAAGAAACCATGCAGCAAACCTTTTATTAGCTAGTTGAATTTGGGCATGTTCCTTAACATTTCTCTGTCTTAGTTTCCTCAAATACAGAGGTTAAAAGGGGAGTACAATAGTTCTTGCCTCAAAGATACTATGCTTGTCAAGTGATCAGAACTTTGCCTGGCACACAGCAGGTGCTCATTCAGTACTTCTCCTTTGTACGACTCAGGGAGGTGCCACTCACACAGTCCTTCCTGGAGTTGTGCCCCTGTGGACCCCACGCTCAAAGTGCGAGATGTCATTCTCATCCTCATCCTCATTGTCGTCATGATTATTAGGCCCAAGAAGAGAAAGATTTCATTTCACCTAAACCACGGAAAGGGCAGCAAAAGCGTAAGCAACTCCTTCATGATGAGGATAACTGTGCATACCTCCCAAAGGGAAAAAGCTCAGAACTCCACAGAATTTGGATGGGCTTTTGTCCTGTCATGTAATAATCCTTGTTAGATCTTCTCAATAAAAATGGATTATGACTGAGCCACATTGTATTAAACTTGGATTTTTGTCTTATTATCATGTATTCTAATAATTACTGTGAACTAAAACCACTAGAGACTAATGAAAATAGGATGCTGAATATCCCAGTGAGAACTGAAATTTTCAGTTTTTAAAGAAATTCGGTACACAGAATGGCAATTGCATTAATTATATCATTGGGTTTCAAACTATTTTGAGACAAGATCTTTGTTTTCAAAATATAAGGACACTCAATGGGTATTTTGTGTAGAGCATCTGGATCCTATCCTCTTCGTCTTTTCCTTCTGTCTGGGACTCACCAGAAACACTGTGCTTGTCTCTGAAATCCAGGTGGAACCGCTGACCCAGGTAGAGCAAAACCGGGTAGCCAAATACTTGGGTTTGTGGATGATTTAAACACTTTGACATCAACATCTTTCCCTAAAAATATTTACCACATTTTGTTAATTAGAGAAGTAAAAGGCATTTTAGTAAACTTAGAAACCAGAGAAGTCAGAGAAAAAATTTCTCATAAACTTACCACCTAGAATGAATTCCTGTTAA
Organism: Cacajao melanocephalus; assembly: GCA_963573385.1. Classification (NCBI taxonomy): domain Eukaryota; kingdom Metazoa; phylum Chordata; class Mammalia; order Primates; family Pitheciidae; genus Cacajao; species Cacajao melanocephalus. The sequence goes on along the minus strand of CAUYLG010033078.1, from coordinate 5,689 downwards.
TATTTTGATTCGCACTATTTTGGCCCTTTAAAATATATGTATGTATGTTTGTGTAATTTTCTTTTCACAGAATTTGGATTGAATTCTATCTTTTTATTTTTGACTTTTTTTTAAAATTAGACAACTCTTAGGTATTTTTCCTATACCATGAAATATTTTTCTACAACATACTGTTTAAAGGGTTTCCTTTTATTCCACAGTTGGGGATAGGTCACATTTAACTTGTCATATATATGTGATCCATGTATCTGTATATTTAACTATCCACAGTGACTTCACAGGGCTTCTAAAAAATGGAAGTTTTGCTCCACCTGGATCAGAGGTCCTAAATGAGTTTACATAGACAAACAATTTCTGGTGAGCCACAGCAAAAAGGAAAACGGAAGGACAACAGGATTCAGCCTCTCTACGCAAAATGCCCATTGGGTGTAGAAACAGACAACCAAACCAAAATTTCAGTCTCTCAACCAAACCTATTCTTACTGTAATTCCTGCCATTTACTGTAAACAAAAAAATTTAAAAAGCTTGAGTTGTGTGAATTTATGCCATGTAAATGATAAGACCAGTTTGTAACCACTGTGCTACATAATCAGATAGACTTTATTTCTATCTCAGCTCAAAAAATCACGAATTGAGTGGCTTTGAGTTGGAAATTTAACCTATCAAAGTTTCATCTTTATTGGAAAAAATGGGAAGAAAAATGCCTACTTCACCAGCCTGCTGTGAGCACTGCAAAAGCAGACATGGATGAAAATATTCAGCGTGCTAGATGCGTAACAGATGCTCAAATAATTTAAGTCTTTTTCTCATTTTCTGGATAACTTTAGAAAGGAAGTTTTTCTGTTTTGTTTCCTTCATACTTGTTATATTCAGAGCATATCAGATATCTTTCTTATTAGGAAGGTCAGAGCTAAACCATTAACTGCAGGAATAAATAATTATACTTGAATTATAAAGAAAATTCTAAACTATGGGTCTCACCACATCTTCTAAAGAGTAAAGATGAAACAGCATCAAGTCTGAAAAAATTTTCAAATTTACTCAGGGGAAAGTGCATCTTTGGCAAAAGTCTGTCTCAAATGAAATGCTTTTCTACTGCTTCATCAGCTATTCTCTGCCGTAAGGATCCTTTCGTTAGTTAAACAGAACTTAAGCACCCCAAGAATGTGGTTAGTGATGGCACCACATGAACTGAGAACTGATCAATTATGCTTAGATTACAGTTGACTACACAGCCAAAGATCAATGTTTCAAAGTGAGAGGACTATACAAAATAAAGGTAGACAGCTCATGTTTTCAGACTACACAAGCGTTACTGAAAGTTCAGTAAGCAAATGACCAGTGACTGTCTAGAAATATTAATCTTTTCTCTTCACTATGTTTTGGGGGCCTTGGCTAGACCATTCAGGCTTAATTTATAAAACTGTATGTAGGATGAAAGGAGAAAAATATAAAATCACATACCATAGTTAAAAGAGATTGGGTAGTATATGTAGTCAAACATTTCCACATAAGAGTGTTAGTATGAATCAGGCATGTTTAAGTATACATTTGGATACTGAACTCTTTTAAACCTGTAGAAAGCAAAAACCCAAAGGTCAGACTCAGATGCAACAACCGATTTCCCTTTTTGTATGCTAATATTTTCCCTTTCTCTTGTTTCAGAGTGTAGCATTGCACCCGGTAGGTAAAAAATGTGGACCATCTAGCTAAGAAGAGAATAAGACAGCTGAAGCATTCCTTCTATGTAAAACTGATTGGGGGAAGGCATTCCTTGTTACTTCAATGTTTAAAAAGCTGAGACTTATTTTTCATTATTGCTAAATGTTTTAAGCATCTGGCTCAAAATACACTATATTCTTAATTTTTAGATAATTATATTTAATAAAGTGCTTTAATAAGAAGTCAAAATTCAGATGTTTTTCATAATATTGCTAAAAATAATATGTTCTCTAAAATACAAAATCCATTTTATGGTTAATTAACTACAACTTAAATTACTCCTTAAAAGACAATAGGAGACAGAGTCTGAGCCAGTGGTCATAATAATTCCTTCCTTTAGGTTTAGGAAACTAGAGCTGAGCGGATGATGGAGAAATCCCTGTAATTCCAGAGTACCCATTTTCATAATCTGAATTACCTAGCAAATTCATAAGAAAGCAAGTTAAGGGTCTATAATATCTTCAAAACATCTAAGTCCTTCTCTCTATGTTGCCAATGTCAATTAGCAGAATTAGCAGCTTGTGAATTCTCATGTGAATTCTCAGCATGGATTTTTTTAATATAAATTCTCCAAATTGGTTATAATCATATAAAAATTTGTTGGCCGTTTTGGTCTTCATTTAATGACTTATTGGTAGAATGACACAATGGCCTAGATTTTACAGAATGGTACTCATTTAAAATACTGTCTAGTTGTTTTCATAAGTGTTTTTGCATTTAAAAAAATCTAACAATTTTATTTTGGAAAGTAAGTTCAAATTAGGTATGCTTGACCTATGAGTAGGTTAAGGGCCTTAAATATAGATCAGTGATGACTACAGAGTAAGAGCTGTTTATTCTTGGAATACACCTCTCTCCATGAAGTGCTACATAGGAAAAAGCCAGGTAAGGAATGCGGGTAAAAAACAATTACCTGGTTTTTACTGTGGGTATAAGCATTTTTCAGGGCAACATTTCCAGTTTGGAAACAAGGCATGATGAAAATACCACCCTCTTCTCCTAAGCACATGCTCACAGGCTTTTTTAGAGTCAGGATAATCTCAGCAAAATTCCCTTCTTGAAAATTGTATCGAGTGGTTTTCTGACCACATAGTGTCAGCTAAAATTAGTCAGATTTGGTTTTCCATGTATATTCTAACTGCAGTTGAACTCCAGAAATTCAAGAATTGCAGTAAGTGCCATGATCTTGATTTAGATTCCAAACAAAGAAAGGCAACAGAAGCTTTTTCCTCATACTTAAGTTACAGTGTATCAGCAGGTTAGACGCCCATATAAATGACTATCCTCAATGGTTCAAAGGCATGTCCCTGTGTCTGCTAAGCTAACCCTCTTGTTCAAGTCATTCTTTTTATATTTGATTTCAAAACTTTCATGAAAGCAGGATGCTGCCTTAATTCATCTTTGGAGTGAGATGCATTTCGGATTCTACTTAATTTTTGGATGGAGAGATGATGGAATGATTCGTTTATGATTAATGAATTCAGTAGAGTTGATTTCTAAAATAGCACAATAGCTGTGAGTGTGTATCATGTAATTTGGAGCTTATAATAAATAAATTACTAACTTATTTTAATTAATCATAGTGAATTAAAGGTATTTATTAATGATATCACTATTTCTGACTTGCAATTCAGTTTTTAAAAGAAAATAAAAAGAGCCACGGAAGCGTTCATAGCCTTTCTTACCTATGTCATAGCATGTAGTGAGCAGTCTTTAATGATGTACTGTTAACTATTGTGATATGTTACCTTTAAGAATCTGATTTTGCCTTATCAAAATCATAACAGTATCCTGAGGATATGAATACAATTCATCTTGTTCTTACAGTCAAATTGAAAAAAATGAGAATCACAGTCAAATGAGCTATTAGTTGAAGTCTCCTTTACAATCTCAGGCCAGGAGCCCTTTAGGGGTCTCTCATTCTTTCATTCATTCTGTCACTCAGTCAAACAGTCTTTACCAAGCATGCATGTTGTATCAAGGCATTCATTACAATTGGTGAGCAGCACAGTTTCATTTTCTGCCCTCATGGAGCTTACATTCTAGTGATAAGAAGGGAAAGCAAATAAATAGCTCTGTAATTACAACTTTTGATACATATTATGAAGGAAACATGCAGTTTGGAGAGAGTAATAGGGGCGATATACCTAGGGAATTCTTTCCAAGGCATTATGTTTGAAGTTCAGACTTTAAGAAGAGTAAACCATTCACATTTAAAAAGGGGAAAGACTCAGATGACTGGGTTTTTATTTGAGAACTAAGATACGCATGAATTCATTAGGAAATAATGAAATAATTCATTATAAAATAATGAATATAGTGAAAAAATGGCAAAACTACATCTTGGTGATATGGTTTGGCCATGTCCCCACCCAAATCTCATCTTAAATTGTAGTTACCATAATCCCCACATGTCATGGGAGGGACCCAGTGGGAGGTAATTGGATCTTTGGGATGGTTTTTCCCATTCTATTCACATGATAGTAAGTTCTCTCATGAGCTGATGGCTTTATAAGGGGCTTCCCCCTTCACTCAGCTCTCATTCTTCTCCCTCTTGCCACCATGTGAAGAAGGACATATTAGCTTCCCCTTCTGCCATGATCGTAATTTTTCTGAGGCTTCCCCAGGCCTGAGGAAGTGTGAGTCAATCAAACCTCTTTCCTTTATAAATTACCTGGTGTTGGGTATGTCCTTATAGTAGTGTGAGAATTGACTAATACACTTGGTTTATTCCGAGAAGTCATTTAAATATCTTCTCATAAAGGAGTTGAGTTGCTTAACCAAGGATAAAACTATAGGACAGGCAGGGCATAGTGGCTCCTGCCTGTCATCCCAGTACTTTGGGAGGCCCAGGCAGGCAGATCAATTGAAGTAAGGAGTTTGAGACCAGCCTGGCCAACATGGTGAAACCTCGTCTCTACTAAAAATAAAAAATTAGCCAGGAGTGGTGGTGAGCACCAGTAGTCCCAGCTACTCAGGAGGCTAAGGCACAAGAATCACTTGAATTTGGGAGGTTGATGTTGCAGTGAGCCAAGATCATGCTACAGAACTTCAGCCTGGGCATCAGAGCGAGCCCTTATTGCAATAATAATAATATAATAATAAATAAATAAATTTAAAAATTAAACTACAGGACATACCACTACAACACACTGGGGAAAACTAACTGGGAAAGAGATGTGTTTTAGTTTTTGGTTTTTAATTGTTGCTGATGCATACACCTGGAGAAATTCCTCGTGACTCCAACAGGGATTTCATTGCCTTGGATTCAGAACTTATTCATTACCAGCAGACAAGGAATGACCAAGGTTAATTTAATACCCATTGTAAGATGCAGTGGCAGGTCAGGGTAACAGAGTTCATATTTCCTGAATATAATGCTTGACTCACAGCTGCTTTAAATCAAGCAGGGTCTACCTGTATCATGAGAAGTATTTAAAAGTAAACAGTGAAGACTCCCAGGTGAAGGAAAAAACAGTTGAATCATCAAAAAAATGTACAAGGAAATTTAAAATTCAGTAGAGACATATTTGTTGACATGGAAAGATGGCCACTATACATAAAGCAAAAGCAGTATAAAACAACGACTGGAGTATGGTCCATTTATGAAACTATGTGTCTGGAGGAGAGATCCAAGATGGCCGATTAACAACAGCTCAGGATTGTAGCTCCCAGTGAAAGCGCAGAGAGCAAGTGGACGCTGCACTTTCAGACGAATTTTTGTTGCCCACAGACTAGGAGATTCCTGGCGGAGGAGCCACACTGGTCGCCAACGTGACTTCTTTGGCCGGCGCGGCTCTTTTGCCGGCACCCCAGCACGGCAATTCTCGGCGCGGAGTATACGGGACGACTCCGGCTCGGCTGGTCCCGTCCCCACAAGGAGAACAGCAATTGGAAGCGCTGAGGACTGAGAGTTTCACAGTAAGCACAGCTGAACCGGGAAGGTCCAGCTGTGCGGGGAAGGGG